>VZTG01002323.1:923135-1080671 GCA_013397845.1 Melanocharis versteri | reverse complement strand
TCCCTCGGCGCTGCCCCCCGTCCCTCGGCACTGCCCCCCCGTCATGTACCGTGGGTTGTGTTTCAGTATACTTCAGTGTTAGACACGTCTTGGTGCAGTAACTTAAATTGCCAGAACGTATGCTTGCGAGTGAAAAAAAATATTATTTGTGACTTCTCTGAAGGCTTAACTTTTATCTGTGACGTGCCTAGGCTGGTGGGTGCTGGCACGTGCTGAGGTGCAGATACCTTATCGCTGTCGCACTGGGCATCCGCCAAAGCTCTGTTTGTATCGGGGCTAATTAATGCTGCTGCTTGAGTGCGTTCGGCTTTAAATTAACGCGCCTTTTTATGGTGATAGTTTTAAAGGACACGCTGGAAAAAAGAGGAGCTCTTGCCCAAATCAAAGCGAGGATCAGAGCTGAAGTGTTCAATGCCCTGGACGACCAGAGCGAGCCGCGGCCGACGCTGTCCCGGGAGAACCTCCTGATCAATGAGCTCATTCGGGAATACCTGGAGTACAACAAGTATAAATACACAGCATCTGTTCTGACGGCAGGTATTTGCGATGAATTTGTGTCATCACTGTAACAGTAATCAGTGATTGTTCAGTTGAATAATTCCACTGATACTACGGAATTACTGAGTGTGACAAGCTGCATGATCTTGTCTTCCCTTGGGAATCAATAGGGTACAAACAACCTCTCCGCAGCTCTACTTGTAGCATTAAGCCAGATCATTCCACTAGTTTTCAAGAAAACTTACTCTCTGCTCCTTTACCCTTGAGATAAATTGTTTGACAGAGTAGTTGATGCAAGAGCAAGAAAACTTGATAACAGCCTGCAAACTCAAATTTCTTGAAATGCCTGAGAGTAGTAGTTTAGAGAAAGAGTTGTTTGCCTGATGAATTTGTCTTTATACTGTAAAACTTCTTTAATATTTTTATTAGATTCTTTTAGAGTAAAAAGTGGTAATATGCTATAGTAAATTATACGAGTATGAATCACTAATGCTTAGGTGAGTTCCCTGGAATTACAATACACTGTTAAGTTATTAATAGTCTAAAAGGGAGGTGTGTGCTGTCATGATCTTTTGAAGTCTTCCATTAATTGGTGACATTTTTCTTACCAGTCTTAAGATTCAGGGATTTTGTTTTCCAGAATCTGGCCAGCCTGAAGTGCCCTTGGATAGACAATTTCTTGCCAAAGAGCTGAACATAATTGAAGACGCAAGTGTAAAATCAGTGTAAGGAGGAATTTTGGAATGCACAGTACATTCTGTATACCAGTTTATTTTTCTCTTCAGTGTTATTATAAAACACATATAAATGTTGTTAGCAGTTGAAATGTGGCTGATCCCACACCTGCTCTGATGTACTGGATTCAGCTTCACAATGCCAAACATGGGGCCATTTCCAGACATACTCCAAACTAACACTGAATTCTGCCAACACGATGGCATTCTCCAGATAGTGCCCTTGCACACCAAAACACAACTCTCTTACCAGTACATTCTGTTTTCTACAGAAAGTAGATGTGCTCTTTGCATATCTGTGAGTGGCTGTGTGGAGCAATAAAAAGATTACTGTGAGATTAGATATAAAGTCACAGTGCTCCAGCACAACTGCATTAGTGAACTGCGGGCTGAAGCAGGTTCAGACACGTTCACGCTTCATTCTCTGTAGCTTGTGCTGTCTGAACCTGTCAGGTGCTTAGGAAGAGCCAAGTTTGGGATGTGCTGTGGTGGGGTGGCCTATAGCCCACCGAGCTCTGACCCTTTGAATGAGTGTGTGGATCCTTCTCATCCATGGGTGGGAATGTGGATCTGTGCTCCTGTGCTAAACACGCTCCAGTTCTTCACCTGCCAGGGGAGCTGGAGCTCAGTGCAGAGTGTCTCCTAGTCTGAGCTTTTTAGGGGAGTGTTGGTGTTCAGGGGGAGCTTAGGTCTGTACTTATTGATATAATGATACTTGGATGTGTTTTAAGTCATTAAGGACATCTGTACATATTGTAGAAGTAAATATTACGATCTAAGAAGTCCTGGGGAAAGGGTGTATTTTTAATGCTCAGTATTTCATAGACTTTACAGACTACTTTTGTAATTTCTCCCTTAAGCAGACCTCTCCTGTATGGAATTCTCTCTCATTTCTTACATGGTGGTAAAGAAGAAAGTACCCAGAATACCCTTCCAAGAGTGTCTTCGCTGAATTATCCAAAGCAGAACCTTGGCAAACCGCCTGCTGAGAGAAATCAGAAAGGTGGGTGCAGTGTCATTTTTGCAGAACTGTTACCTGTGACTAGATTTCCCATACCGTGCATATGCTTATAACAGCATAAACATGCACTGGACACCATGTACCTCCTTCTCTGTGCAAGGCATGCTTTCATCTGACACCAAATGGCTTCACCATTTCCCTGAAAGTTCAACTGGCCAAATTGTACTCCCTTATATTATTACAAATCTGAAAAGGGTCAGCTAGAGACAGTCTCACTACATGGGCAATTTAATACAAGATTTTAATCTAAATTCTCAATAAAATATATTAAATAGCGGGCATATCTCTGTTTCTTATCTCATCTAACCTAATTTCTATAGCAAGTTCTTGGCTCTTTAGCTGTCAGTTCTTTACATGGGCATAAACCTTTTCTGAGAACATAATTCATATCCTATTTGCCACAAAAGCTTAAGCCCAAAGTTCATTGCTTATAGTAAACACTGCTAAATCTTATTTGCTCTTTCTGGTCTGCTTTCAGACTGGTTACAATTAATACCACCTAAGCTGGAGAATGAAAAGGTTCATCGGTCCAGTTTTTTCCTTCAAAGAGTATGCTTGGTATATTGCTTCATTTTTTACTGTGAAAATTTATTACTCTCCTGTTAATACTATGAACTATTTGGTTTGTATCCAAAAATTTGAGAAGTATGAAGCCTGAGATCTTATTGACATCTAAAAAGTGTGAGAAGTACTAACAGTTTATTAACAGTTAATTCATTGAGACAATGCTGTTTTTCTTCTGCCAGAAGAGGGGGCTGAAGAAATAAAATTTCCATTCCAAAACAGCTGTAAATTACCTCTTTGTTAGAAAACAATTACTCCTATCAGAAATTTCTCCATTTTTAAAACAAACTGAGTGTATAGGAGAATTGTTTTTAAAGTATACTTTTGTTTCTATGACTCTGCAGGGTCACCTTGCCCTGCTGACTCCAGTATAACTTCACATGGAGATTTAATTGGTTACAGTTAGTTACAGAACTCAGGATCAATCATGAGACACAACAGCATATTGCTTTTAGAACTAAATAAAAACATAAAATTTGTAAGGCTTTGAACCTTTAAGTAAATACATTCTGCAATTACTTTCTGCATGTGTTTGTGGAGTATGTTCGTGGAGACCTAAAGGCAGTGGGTTTAGAATACTAATCATCCAGCTCTTTTAATTAGGCTGCATATTCAGGGAATCAAGTCCATTCATAAACTCAACCTGCCAAGTCTCCTATTTAACATCTAACTTGCTTTTCACTTTTCACAATTACCTTGTTTATTTCAATGTATGAGCATTCCAGCAGACTGGGGCTCCTGATAAAAGGTGTGGAATACGGTGTTTCTTCAGCTCATTCACTACAGCTGAGTTGGAAGTTGTCTGAAATCTAATCTTAGTGATGCAAAGCTTTTATTTCCTACAGCCGCATGGAAACATTTATTTGTAAAATTGCCCGGGTTCTCTATGATGATACGGTGTATCAAAGTTGATAATAGTAGAAGATAACACTTACACCTTGGACCTCCAGATGCATGAGAATATTTTTGTCTTGTGTTTCGTTTTCAGACAGAATTCCAGAACCAGGAAGGATGGCTGGCACGAGCATCGAAGAGCCTCTTATCTTACAAAGTATAAAGAGATGATATCTTTCATTTTCTAATTTCTCGTTTCAAAGTCTGTCAGATTTAATTTAGGACATTCTTCATTGCATAATTTTCTTCAATAAATCCAATGGGACCATTTTAGCTTGTAATACCTACTCATGAGACAGGAGGACAAGGTCATGCTTATTGTCAATTTAAAAAATGTTAGCAAAGCTCTCTTTCCCCAGTGCTGACAGAAGGAAAACTGTATAGGGAATCACATCAGTGAATCCTGCATCTAGAATTGCACCTGGATATACTGGGTTTATCCAATAAATTTTTATATAATAACTTACCATTTCTGTACTTACATCTTTGTATGTTTTTCCTGTGATTCTGAATAAAATTTTTCAATTTTATTCTATGTGGTATTTTGAGAGTGTTTAAATGAAACATTTTAATCATTCTGAAGCTGTAATTTTCAGATAAGTAAGGGAAAAGAAATTCTAATAGAAAATTGAAGTGATTTAGAGGGATAGTTGTTTTTAATTCTCCGGATGTGGGGACTATATTTATCTTCATGCCAGCAAACAAACAAGAGTTAAGTTTTTTCCATCTGCAGTTGCTATAAATTGTACAGTGTAACACTGGGCATATGGGAGGGGAAGGAACTTCTGGGTTTTTTTCCCAAACAACATGAAACTCAAAGTCAGGCAAAGCTAAAAATAAAGTTGATAGTAGATTACAGATTCCCAGAACTCTTTTCTAGCTGAGGTATTTACATGTTTTGAAAGGGTAGTTTATTTTAAAAGCCAAATTTACAGAGGTACATAAAAATAATATCTATTTTTTCTCTTCTCATTTTAACAAAATGCATAAATGTTAAATATTTCCAGTGGTACTGAGAGGAGTTCTGTATAAATAAATCTCTAGAGTCAGGTCCTTAAAAATCTTTATTGTTAGATAAATGGTACAGTGGCAGGGGGAAGAGAGGAAGAGAACCTGCAGTTTGTGAATTTGAAAGGACTCCACATGGTCCACAGTGTCAAATTTTGCCTGTATCTTGATTTGACCCAGTTAGCATTGCAGGGATACTTTCATTTCTACAAGCAGCCTGTACTCTGATGCGGAATTGCAGAGAGGCTGCATTTATCCCTTTGAAGCCTCAGCAGTGAGCTCATCTCCTCCGTGTGACTGGCAGTGCTGGCAGCTCCCTGTTGGCTGATTGTGAGTGTCTCAGGACTGCTGCCAGGAGGGGAGGACGTGTGTTTGCAAATAAACCTCAATCAAATCCATCCGTAAGAGCTCTGCAGCAGTGGCAGCTGACCACTGGACCAGGCGAGGGAATCTCTGTGTGCCCTCAGTGTTTGCTCTGTGCTCACACCTCCGTCACCTGCTGCTGCTGGGCTGAAGAGCTGTCCCTGAATTTTTACTTTGGTTTTCCAGGAGTTCAGTGCTAGACCCCTGTTCTTCCATAAACCGGTGGATCAAGTTGTTATTTGGACTTGGATTCTGAATTGTCTTTTCAAGGGCAAAGAAAAAGGCTCTGAAAACACAAAAGCTCAAACCTTCCCTGCTATGCAAATGTTTCAGTGTAACCAAAGCCACCACTTCTGCTTTCTGTCTTCCCACCATAGATCGTTCAGATACTGCCCAGGTGCCATGGGGCTCCCTGGGAAATGACTTTTTAGTGGTAGAAATTAAATACCATTTTCTCCCGGGCTGAAGAAGGCAAAGGGATGTTTGGTACCTGCCCTTTCCCAAGCACACAGCTCAGCAGGCTCCTGTCTCCACAGTCAGGAAAGCAGAGGGGATGCCTGCTACACGGGCATCCTTCACTGAGCTTTGAGGTAAAAGTGTGTGTCTGAAATCAGAGAAAAAATACATTTAAAACAAAGGGAATCTTTGGACTATTTTCTCTGGGGATGCACCCATTGTCCAGACACTGCACTGGGACAGTGGGTGGAATTTGGCCTGTTTGCTCTGGGTGCAACTTGCATTTCATCTAATTCTCAAATACCCTCACAGCCCACATTTGGGGTTTAGAAACAATCTCTTGTTTCAAAGTATAGTCATTGTACAAGCAAACTAAAGGCAAATTAAAGTGTATTTCCAGTGATATTTATTTACAACAAAGCTTTGAAATATGTCTATGAAAATATACTGGCCTAATCATATTATTAATGATCTAGCATTTCTCTTGACAGTACATGAAATATGAGAGTATCTTTCAAGATGCTGACATGCAGCAAGTCCTCTAAATGTCAGACTGCCGCCTTGTTACCGGGTGAAGAGGAATTGCAAAATCTTTCCCATATGGATGCACTTAGCATTCTTTAAAATTTTAAGGTGAGATCAATGTTTAGATCAAAATATTTCATAGTCCTAGAGTCACAGGTTCAGGTTTTAGAAGAAATTGCCACCTAGGTGAGCATACACAAAAATTATTTTCTCAAATTCAGAAGCTGCATAATTACAGCCTGGGATGTCTTGCATTAACTGCCCTTATTCTTTCTACTGACAACAGAAAATGAAAAAAAAAGTTAAAAGCATATAGAAGTTTAGGGTCTTCAAATAGCAAAATGCATTTGTGAATTTTTTTGGAGATAGAACATTAACCAAGAGCATTATGGAGGGAATTCCATTAAAAGAGGCTGTTTGTTGTCTAAGCACATTATCACAAGTGAAGGTGACAAGGAGCCAGTGAAGTCTGGTGTGGATATCAGATCTGGAAAGCACTTTGGAAGAACTTAACCCACAAGTTTTAAAAATAAAAAATTCTTTAAGACCAAATTTTTGCTCTCCCCTCAAATGAGAGCAAACTGTGTCTCTAGACTGCAGGGCAGCCGTGCTGTTTCAGAGGTTTCAGTTTCTGTCCTGCACAGAGGAGATTTTTTGAAGCTTTATCAGCTCCCTCTGAGGAGTCGGTTACGCTTTCCTTCCTGAGCACCCTTGCGCCAGCACCCGATCTCGGTGCCACTGGATCAGCTTTCCGGAGGAGCGATTATCCTCGGGTAATCACCCTTAGGAAAAGAAACCCCAACAGGTTTGTTCACACTTGCAAAGACACCCTTTCAGCAGCAGCTGATCCAGACCTGACCTGTGCACTTCACACACGCACCTGGCCACCTGCAGCCAGTGTTAAGCACAAATATCAAGCAACTGGCGAGTATTTTCTCTCATCAGACTGTTCTCCAGATTGATTGTCCTGGCTTGGACACAGACTGTCCCTCCTGTGGCAAGGGCACAGCTTGACACAGGTGGTAATCCACCAGTACAATTACCAGTTCTAATTACATTTGTCATCTTAGAGAAACATGGGTGGTAAAACTTAGAAACATTTTTAAACAAAACAAAAATTGCTTACCTGACGCATTATTTAACAAACTAACATGACCATCTGTGCTCTTCTTTTTTCCCCTCTCTTGTGTTCTGGTTACACCATGGTAAGGCAGCTGAAAGTTCACTTCTTTCCTTCTTGGGTCCTCTTTCTTGTCCCCAAGTACAATATTTACAGTGCAAATTCAGTAAGGAGATATTTAAGGGCAGGCTGCTCAAAGCTGCTCAGGCTGCTTTATTTTTTTCTAGAAAAGTAATTAAATAAATAAACAAATCAAGGGAGTTTAAACCAAGCTTATTTTTTTGTCACAAACTCATCATCCACTGGGAATCCACAGCTTTCATTTTGGTTTAAAACAAACACCACAACATTCAGGAACCCCCAACCAGGCTATCAGATTAGTATATTCTTACATTAGCTTTTAAGTGAAGGTTGGAAGCCATGCCTACGTTCACCAGTTCCTACCCCACATGGCTTGAGAGTGCAACTCTTTCAGTCCCAGCAGCAACATTTTTTTTAGACTTTCCAGCTCCGTTTAATGTCACATCATATATCACCCTCCAGCAGTGCTGCTGTTAAACACCCTCCTCGGGCAGCAAGCCTGCGTGTGCAGTGGTTTGCAGACCAGCCAGAATAATTTCCACTCCTTTTTAAGCTACTAGTATAATGTGTCTGGTTTTGTGAAACAGCTGCATGTGTTTAAAAGGAACTTCTTAGGATAACTTCGATGAATGTTAACATGATCATACCTTTCAGAGGATTCCCTTGCATTTCATTGTGTTTCTAATTAAAAGCTAAGTTTGCAATTGAGAAACTGCAGGGAAAAAAGTAAAATAGGGTGAACTACCCTGTCCTGTGACGAACTTTCTGCTAACACAGACAAGTTTCTTGGATTTATGTCGTGGTGATCATTTCCCTTGGCTTTGCTCCAATGAAGTCACACATGCACAGGTCTGATATGGTGCTGCTGGGCCCTGGAAGGCTCTGCATGGCTCCATAGCAGCCCCACACCACTGCAGACACCAACCCTCCCTCTGGCAGGGCAGTCTGTGACCTCTGGGACTGTGTCACTGCCCTGGCAAACCTGGTCCTCTCCAGCTGAGGCCCAAACTTGACCCTGCATCTGATATTTCTGACATGTTGCAGGGCAGAAACCGCAGGGCTCTTTCCCTTTCTCCTCTTTGTCCAAATTTTTTCACCACTGGCCAGAACTGGAAAAAGGGGCTACAGGTCTATCACACCTGCAAGTTCCCAACCCAGTGACAGAAGAGGTTTTCAGCCCAGCCTCCCCTCATAGGTATTTTTTTTAGGATGATGAGACCAATATGAGCCCCATCCATCTTCCCCAGGAGGGTTTCTTTTCCAGCGAAGACAGAGCTGTTGATGTCAAGAGAAATAATTTCACTCAGGCCTGTGCTCTGATCCTTTGGGTATACACCATATTTAGTCTGTTGCTGAGAGGGGGTTGTTTCGGTATTTTGTATTTGGCACGTTGATGGGAATTCCTAGAGGATCCTAGCTTTCCCTTTTTGGGATATCTCCATCCACAGGTCCTACTGCACAAGGTTGTTGGCTACTAGGGGAGGAAGGAGGGGGGACAGCTGGGGACTGAAGGTTTGGGGGATGTGAGGAAGGTTTGATGAGGACCAGATCACCCCGTAACCCCTGCAGGTCTGGCTCCCAGCACCCTGTCCTCCTCTCCCTGCCAGCACACGGTGCCTGCTCCTGTTGTGTCCATGCATGCCAGGACTGTGCCCCCCCAGCTCTTCATCACCTCTCTTCTACACTTACGGACACAGGGAGGTATTTCTTATATTTGAAAAAGTATTTACAGTCCTTTCTCAAGAACTGAGCTGCGCACTGCATCGCAAAAGAAACTCTGGCAAATCTGCTGGGAAGGTGGGAAACAACCCTCTCGTTTCCCAGGGGCAAAGGAGGCTTAACCCAGCCCCAGGCTCCAAATGTCACATAAACACAGGGAGACCAGAACCACCCCCACCCACAGAGCCCTGCTGTGTTAGGAATAACCCTCTTCGCCCAAGCAACCCCTAAACTCAGGGACTGAGCTCCAACAAAACGCACTGACAGTGGGTAGGAAGCATCCTGTGCCACAGGGGTCCGTGACCTGTCCCTTGCCCTGCTAGGCACAGGGCCACGAGGGGCAGGGATACTGCCAAGGCAGGAAGGAGTTAAAGGTCCATTTGCTTTGTCAAACAGCAGGGAAAAAGGGTGAAACCCTGAACTTGTGAGTTAGGGGCACCTCTTCCATGCACCTTTTTGAAAGCCAGAACCAGCCTGCTTCCCTAAAAAGTGGCTTGGGGCAGGGGCCACAGCCCAGGGTTAGACCCTGCTGGGAACGAGGTCCTTGGCTCAGGCTGTGCTTTTTAAGCCAGGTACCAAAAGGATTTTCCAGCAGGACGTGGTTTCCAGGGCCCCTCCCCACTGACAAGATTCTCCTCCTCTATATAGGGAGGCTGCAAAGGCAGCGAGGACTTGGGCTGTCCCGGCTGGTGGCTGTATCTCCAACTCACTCTGCTCCCCCAATTGGACACCTGTGAGTACCACGGGGGGGCAAAGTCCCTGCTGGGGACCGGGCTGGGGGCTCGCACACTTTGGGATGGGCAGTCTGGCAAGTGACCTCTTACTCTGCTCTGCAAACGCATTCAGGGAATTAACCTGGGGAGAGGCACAGCCCTATCAGGCACACTTAGACGATTTATCCTGGTTTGTGTGTTGCTGGCTGGGTTCTGGTTAAAATGCACAGAGACTTTGCGTGCCTGAAAGTGTGCACAGATGTTCTAGCCTGCTTCTAGTCACTGCTAACACTGCCTTTGCTGGGTCGAGCCTGAAAGACACCGGCTGCAGAGAAGGAGCCGTGCCCTGAGCCGGCAGCAACGCCGCCACAAGGTGCAGGGCAGTGCGGGTGGTCACAGGTACCTGCTGCAGGTAACCATCACCCGTGCACTGGGGAACGAAAATGCCTGCTAACCTGAGCTGCCAGTCTTCTCTAAGTGTTCCTAACCTCTCAGTCCTAATAAAGGACTGCTGAAAGAAAGCGCAACCAAATAAAATCATCGGTTCATCGGTCACTTGTTCTTTAAACAGGAAAAATGCTTAAAAATTAGAAGAAGCAATGGAAACATTTTTACATAAATGCCCCAGCATTACATACGCATGTTTTTAATATGCGGGGAACAAATTTTAAGCAAAACGAATCTGATAGGTTACTACAGTAATTTCAAAGGCATGCCTTTTTTTTAAAGGGAAAATAAAGCAACAAACTTCTAAGAAAATCCTATAAGTTAATTAAGACGACAGTAGATGGCAGTGCAGAAAGCAGCTTCAGCGCCATCCCAGAGGTTCACGGGCTTCTTTCACATATATGTGTGTGTGTGTGCATGTGTCTGTGTGTATGCACACCTATAAAATGTTGATATTCATGTGAAAAGCGTGTACGTTTGCATAATTAAGAAGCATCATGAGATATTTTCAATATAAGGGAAATCAGAAGGCTCGTCATTATTATCTAATACATACATCTTAGTAAAATCCTTCCTAACATACACTTGTTCAAAAAACAAGCCCACCTTGTCCTTCACTCCCCGCTCTGCCCTGACAGGCAGCTTGCAGCAGGATTGTCTGGATGGACTGACTTGCTGAACCCCCCAAGCTCCCCCTTCCCTCAAGCCATTCAAGCAGGGGCTGAACTGATGAACCGCCCGAGAGCAAAGCTCTGATTAAGCTGTCACTTCAGTTTAGTGCCCGATTCTGCTCTGGCCATGTTCGCTTGGATGTAAACAATGAATTTTATTATCTCATTTGCAATTGACACACTAGTCCCTAAAAGGTATTTGTTTTGAATTTGTTATCATTACATTTTTGTGGAACGGCGAGTATTGAGCAGAACATCTCCATAAAAGGCAGCGTGGGGATGTATGCAGAGATCCCGATGCTGTGGAAATCACAGAGACTTATTAGTTGCAAATCTGTTGGCTATTAAGTATGTTAATTTTAGGAGAAGCCAAGAGCTAGAGAGAGCTTTCCAACTTGTGCAAAGTCCACTTAAATTATGGATTATTTGTGAATTCTAATCAATATACAGAATCTGATTTAGATAACAGAATGACATCTACAAGAATTTGAAATAGCTGGTATTTTCCAGATAAAGGGAATCTATCCCTTTTTTTTTCCTTCTTTTCTGATTTTTCAGTTTATAGCACAGGCAATAACTACGGCCAATTTCTTTTGAATATTAGAAAATGAATTAAGTGTTTAGTCAGAGTTATGTAGTAACTCACATTAACAAAGATGAGAAGACTTTGTTGGAAACTGAGGCACTTACAAACAATTTGATTGAAGTATATGGAAAATGCATTACCAAAAAAAACAAAAACCAAAACCAACCAACAACAACAACAACAAAAAAAAAATCCCCAAACTGATGGTACCTCCATTTCCAGAATGAAAGGTCCACAATAGGGAAAAGTGAAAGTCCAGGAGGGATTGATAGCAGTGCTCCTGATAAAGCTGTCAATGCTGGGGAATTCCAGTTCCCAAATGAAGGTCACAAGGTTAGGATTCACCCCTAGATTATCTTCTGAATATCTTTTTTTCCAAGCAGTGCTCACTGGATGATTCGGTTAAGTACTGGAAAAGTAAAAGATAAGGAAACTGGAAAGATCATAGGCAAGAATTACTGTAGCCCAAGAAATGCAGTTTGAGTCAAGCAGCAGGTTACTGCTACCCTCTTCCATCAGAATCTACTCATGACAGCAGGACTTGATTTTTGAAAACTACTGGTTATATGTTCCTCTGTTGCAATAATTATTCCCTGTACAGATGTGATAAGGCTTTATATTGACATGCACATCCTGCAGGGGAAGGGAGAAGTGTCCTTTATCTTTTCCTTAGGAGAAAAGCAGTCCCTTCAAGCTCTGACTCAGGAGGCAATTCTGCTTGGCCAATAACCTTTTAATTAAAGTGGACTTCCTGGAAATATTTATATTTCATCCTTGAAATAATATACTCAGGATAAACTAGTTATAAAGACAGCATTCAGCTTCTGTCATTAACATGGAAAGGGAAAAGACAGCGAAGATCAGCCAGATGTCTCCACAGTGGGACAGCAGACAGAGGAATAGAGTGAACTGTGGAAGTATCCATGCATGTTTGGGTGTTAGATGAGTACAACAAATGGATCGGGTTAGGTGTAATTTGGCACAATTCTAAGGCAAGAAACTTCATATCAATGGCATTTTTGTGATTGCTTCTCCTCCTCCCATTCTCAGGACAACTCTCCTCTGGGTATAAAGTGTATACTCTTGTACATGATTTGGGCTAAATGGATGAGAACCTCCTGCCACTTCTTGCACATGGACAGGGGTCTCCATTTGTCTCAGCCAGTCCTGTGGGTGAAACCTAGGAAGTGGCTAAAGGGTAAATTTTGCCTTCCCAGGGAATGTTCTCAGCAGGCAGTAAGGAGTCTTTGCCCTTGGCCCATTTCCCCAGCATCAATCACATGCTGGCCCAGTGCAGTGCAGTCTTGATCAGAGATGAGCAGAAGATATACTGCCAATTATTAATCAGAAAGCTTCAGCATCTCATTAGCAGCTCATCAGTCCTCACTAGGACAAATTTAGTTGAGTTTGTGGAGCTTACATTCTACCCCTTCCATTCAGATGGAAGACCTTCCTTTATAATGAAAATGAATAGTGCACATTAATAAATAAATTCAATTATTAATAGCCATCAATCCACACTTCATAACTGTGTTTCCTTTTTTACTGCAGTGGTAGTCAGAAGCTGCTAAAACTTTATCCTTAGATTCCAGAGGTTCAGTCATGAAAATGTCTTTTCACAGAAATCCATGTTTTCTCCTCATTGTGTTTCAGAGGAGTTCTGGGTTCCAGCCCAGACTGTCTATTACTAGTTCTTGTAGGGGATCTATTCTTACCATATTCAAACTAGTCCTGGTGCTTGGATCTAGGGAATAAGAACCTGTATTTCCAAGTTCTGCAGTTCATTCCACCTTATATACCTTCCAAACAGATCTTGCTTTGTAAAAGACTGAATTTGAAACTTCCGGCACCTTGCTATGTACATGCAGGAAGAAGTAGGAGAACTTGGTCAAATACAGACAGACCAGCTCTCTGCTAGAATCCGTGGAAGATGTTTTTGACTTATCATGTAACAAAGAAAGGAACTCTTCCTTGGTCATTGGGCAACAGAACAGACAGACAAACTTCTGGGATGTCCCACTGTGACATGTTTTGTAACAGGCCAACAGTTTTAGCTGTGGTTGGGTTTTCGAGGTGGATGGTCAGGATGATTTGGCAGTTTGATTTCCAGCATCATTTTCTGTGGGCAGCCTCAGAATAGCAGGATTTGACCTCATGAAGCTCAGCTCTGCAGTTCAGTCTCACTTCTACTGTTTCTGAGAGCAGTACCTAATTCCTATTGACACAGAAGTGCTGTCCCCTGGTATTTAGCCACAGGCAGCACTATCCATCCTTTCTGATGCTTCAGCATGGCCGTGTTGCTCTCTTCTGGGCACAGGATGGGCTGCAATCCCCATCTCCACTGCTGCAGCAGTTGCTCCCATGCTGCTGGGTGGAGAACGTGCCTCGCCTGTTGCCACTGCAGTGGGAGAGGCGCGGGCAGCTCCTGCTGCTCCCTGAGCCCCGGGAGCTGCAGCTCTGGGGATGGGGCAGTGCTTCCAGGCTCCCCTGTGCACAGCTTCCCCCGCAGCCGCCAGCTGGAGAGCTCCGCTGGAGAGAATACCATCTCCATTATTGGAACTGTGCGGCTCTACCAGCCCTCTTGGCAGCGAGGGAGCATTTTCTGCCTTAATCCACACAGAGGTCAAATAGTTTCCTCTTGCTCTCTTCCAAGAATCTCCTGGGAGCGAGCGGAGGGCCGCATCCTACAGATGCTCCCTCGCAGAGCCTCGGCAGCGGGGAACGCTGCTCAGGGCCAGTGGCAGTGCCCAGGTCCAACCTGCCAGGGTCTCCCTCACGCTGCACATTCACGGATTATCTGGGTGAATCTTCCTCTCTGGGATTTCCAGGCAAGGCTCTAGAACAAGCACATTTAGCTTTTTTTTTTTTTAAACAAGACAATTGTCGAGGGAGTTTGAAGAGCTGGGGCATCTAATTTCCACTGGATTTCAGTGGGATATTGTCTAACCTTCTTAGGCATCTCTAAAAATCCTGGTTTTGTTTTTAAGCTTTATGTCACCTTCTGCATGATCCATGTTTCCTTCTCAGACCCCTCAGAGAGTGTGGCCTTGCAAAAAAACTTCAATCTGTGGGAAGGCTTCAGGGACAAATATTTGGAAAGCAAGCTCTGATACTCCCAGAGCACAGGGTGTCCATTTGGCTGCATACCACAGAGCTTGGTTGTTACAAATACTGTCCTGCTTATGGGTTGACTACTGACATCTTTAGCAGTCAGTTCTCCAGGCTCCCTCCAGATTCATGTTTGCTTGAATGCTGTAAATATTAAATTCATTCTCGATAAGGAAATGAAACAGCCTCTGTCTCCCAGAGATGTTTTTCTTGGGCCCATGCTCTTTGTAGCTCCTCCCCAGCTCTCCTCTCTGCTCCACTGCACAGCAGGTTTCCCAACCAGCACGACTCTTTCTGCCCTGGAGCAAACCACAAATCCTCTGTGTACTCCTTCCCTCATTTAGACCTGTGCCCCCATGGGATAGAGCAGAACACTCAGAAAGCTCCAGCGCTATCAGCACTGATCTTGCAGCCACATCCAAACTTCAGTGGCCAGAGCAGGAGAGCAGCTGCCTCCTGTGTCAGCACCGTGCAAAGCAGCCTGAACTCTCCCCTGGCTCTCAGCTCTGGGGCAGGTACATCCAGCTGCTTTATCCGTGTGCCACTGCACGACACAGATGCATCATCCCTCCAGTCTGAGTAGCATGGTTCAGAGTATCTTTCAGCTGAGGCAATTTCCAGCCTTGTTTTACTTCTTCTCTCTCATTTACCCTTCAGAAATGATCAGCTCTTACTGTCTGACCCATGGGGAGGGGCTAACTCTAAATTACTTCTCCTTCACCAGCAGTACTGAAAACAAATTTTTTTCTACTTTTTCTGTTGACCTTGTCTTAATCTTATTCTTCTCCAAATGGAATGGTATTAAGTGATTGGAAATAGTCCTTTGCAAGAAAGGTTCATTTCTGTCCTTGCTGGAACACAGCCGGGAACCATTCTTCTACTATTTATTTCATTATTGCACTGGTATTTCAGTACGCACCCAACAGCATTTGGGTGATGGGAAGTTTTGTATTTGTCTGAATTCAGTTAACTTTGTGATGGGCAGGAGCTGAGGCTGCAGGAGGGTGTTCAGCTGGTGGTCCTGGTGCAGTTCTGACAGTCTCATTGCACAGTAGTTATGCCTTATTTTGCTCTCTGCTCTTCAGTGAAACATAAACAAGATAAAGTAATAAGCCCAGATCTCTTCATTTGGTTTAGTGCCATGAAGCTTTTGAATTTGGTGGTTTCAGACACAGTAACAAAGGCACGGGAATCTGAACACAGATATTTTAATGTATCTAAGCTGGCACCCAAAGGTATCCACATGGCAATGTGAGCTATGACACAGGAGCTATAGTGCTTTGGACCTACTGCATGGCAAATATGACAAATGTGTTTTGCCTGGAATGTCTCCACATTGGCCTTCCTTTATCCCTTTAAAGCAGAATATTTTGCTTCTTCAACAGGTGTCTGCTGAGTCAAAATGGCTCAAAAACCTCTCAGCGATGATGAGAAATTCCTCTTTGTGGACAAAAACTTCATCAACAACCCACTTGCCCAGGCTGACTGGTCAGCAAAGAAACTGGTTTGGATTCCATCAGAGAAACATGGATTTGAAGCAGCGAGTATCAAGGAAGAGAAAGGGGATGAGGTGATAGTTGAACTGGCAGAAAATGGAAAGAAAGTGACACTGAGCAAGGATGACATCCAGAAGATGAACCCTCCAAAGTTCTCCAAAGTGGAGGACATGGCAGAGCTGACTTGCCTCAATGAAGCTTCAGTGCTGCACAATCTAAGGGAGAGATACTTCTCAGGTCTAATTTATGTGAGTAGACCCAAGCACACGCAGAGCATTTCCTGTTGCATGCGACCATGTCCCACTGACAACGAGGTGGATCCCAGCCACTGTCTGGGATCCAGGCCTTGTGTAGCACTGCCATGCAAGTACTAACCCCCAGCAATGGCATCTTAACCCAAAAATGCTTTAAATTCACTTTATTCCCCATGATTCTCCTGCTTCTTTAATAATTGCTTCTTTACTTAACTAAATTAAAACACATGAAGGTTTCTTCCACAAAATTTACAAATCTGAAAGGATATTGTTGGCTTGGAAAGTACTCTCTGATAGGTGAACAAAATCTGAGTCCTGCTGTTTGGGAAAAAAAAATAATAGGGACTTTAAAATTAATGCAATGTAAACCTGACCAGTTTTCAAGTAACTTGCAAAAAGAGTATACAAAAAGGCAAATCACGCAGTCCTTTCTCAGGCAAAACTCCCACTGAAAGGCAGCTGAAAAGTTCTGGTTTGGTGGTGCTGGAGTTAAACCTTATATGTGGATAAAGGGACAAACCCACTTTGCATTCAGGCAAGAGTACTTGCATGTACCAGTGTGTTGCTGAAGCAAAGTCACACATCCACTAAACCTTTCTGTCCCTCATGTTGATCAAGTTACAGATCAGACAAGCCTGGACAAATTATAATTTCTCTATGTTCATGTGAGTTATGGCAAGATTATTCTGTCTTTCAGTCCTCACAAGTACATTAACACAAGAATATTTTGACATTGATAACCCTGTAATCTATCCACATCAACAGTTAGCACACAGCACAGTAAGAAAGCCCAAAACTTCTCCAAGGACCTGAACTGTTACCTTTGATTTTACATGGAGGATCCCTATGCCGTGCTGCAGAAAAGTTATCTGCAGTTTCAACCTGTGAAAATTTTACTTGCATGACAGACCACTGATGAGTGAAAGAAAGTACAGAGCTTAAGTAGAAACAGTAGTCAAGGTCTTATTACTAATATGAGGAATGCTAAACTGGAAAGTAGGAAATGAAGCAGAAAATAAGATAGTTATATGGAGTGCAACAAAGGAGCTACTTACTTGTCCTGCGTAACTTCAAAGAGCTAAGCTCAAGATCTTTTCTTCAGGAATGTACTCAAATGCACATTATCAAGTTCCTGAAAGAAGCTAGACTTCCTATCTTTTCATTATTTGAGTTTATTGGATTTTAAGCTTGCAGGTGAACGTGTGGACCCACGTGCTGTTATATCAGAACATGCAGCCTTAATGATTAAAATAGACTTTTTCTGAAAGTGTTCTGGATTGTTGCAAGAATTAAAAGAATTAGTAGAAGATTAGTGGGGTAAAATGGGGGATTGGGTATTTCTTTTTGTTGTTCTCAGCAACACTCTGCATAGATGTTCCAGGGTTTCCATTATGTTTACTTTGTGGAATTTTCACTTTCTACAGAAAGAGGAAATTAATTTCCAAGTGTGGATAATGCAATTAGAAATCAAAAAGTTTTTCATGGAGGCAAAAATGGAAGTGTACCTGAAATTTTCTTTCTCAAGAGACTAGATTTTAAGATGGTAGAAGTTTCAAAGAACTTAATTTGACTTGTAGTGCAACAAGTTATTTGTATTTTCAGTAACCAAAACCTGCTTGAAATTGCCCAGCTTTACACTGTGCTGCCCTACTAATGCTGTCATACCTTTTGAAAAACAGAGGGGCCTCTAAAGAGAATTTGAGGCTCACCCACTTGCAAAAGTAACTGTAAACAACCATCTCCTGGCTTTGCCATATGTTGTCTAATTTGTGTCCCTTGGAGTCCCACACATTCAAAAAAAACATGACCTCAACCATTTTTCTCTCCAGAGGATCACTGACGCAAATGGGGATTCCCAAATCTGCTAAAGAAAAATAATCAATTCAGCTGGGGAAAAAAAGTCATCTCCCCCTTGCATTTACATTAGATACTATTACATAAAAAGATTCAGTGTAGAAATTCAGAGTGACTGCACACTAGAAAAACTCACTGGCCTTTTGCTTCATTACAGCTAATTAAGGTAGAAGTGCAAGAAGAAACACGAGCCACTAACTCATGTTCCACATTGCTCAGAACAAAAAGAATCTGCTTTATCCACACACAAATTACACCAAAAATTATTAAATAAGCATGAATAACACAGCAATGCAACTTCAGTGGATTTGAGAGTAGAATCAAGTTCCTTGTGGCTGTATTCATAGGCACTTCTCGTTCAGTCTTCACTTCAAAGTGAAAAATGCTGTCTTTGGTACATAAAGCTAAATGTGTATATTGGAACTGAGGCTGGACTCTTGTGCCCAAACCTACAATCAGAGGGTCTGGAGGAAGAACATAATTTGAAATATCTTAGGGATACTTCCATGGGAGTGCTGAGCTTGTGTGTCCCTCAGACAGCTACTGCTGGTGGGTATTTACAGGGAACTGGCACAAATACACATCTGCATTGTAAATATCTAGGTTTGGGCACAAGAGTCCAGCCTCAGTTCCAATATACACATTTAGCTTTATGTACCAAAGACAGCATTTTTCACTTTGAAGTGAAGACTGAACGAGAAGTGCCTATGAATACAGCCACAAGGAACTTGATTCTACTCTCAAATCCACTGAAGTTGCATTGCTGTGTTATTCATGCTTATTTAATAATTTTTGGTGTAATTTGTGTGTGGATAAAGCAGATTCTTTTTGTTCTGAGCAATGTGGAACATGAGTTAGTGGCTCGTGTTTCTTCTTGCACTTCTACCTTAATTATCTGTAATGAAGCAAAAGCAGTAGCTGTCTGAGGGACAAACAAGCTCAGCACTCCCGTGGAAGTATCCCTAAGATATTTCAAATTATGTTCTTCCTCCAGACCCTCTGGGAGAGATTCAGCTGAGGGTGCCTCTCTCTAGACAGGCTGTGCCCCAGGGAGAAGGATTTAAGGCACAGAAGCTTCAGTGCCCCCACTTGCAATCACACACTTGGCCGTGTCAAAACATCATCTACATTAATCTAGCTCCCCCAAATCCTCGCAAAGCAGACACCTAGAGCTACAATCAGCCAAAATAAGAGGGCTTCATTAAATCTCCAGAGGTGACAGATCATATCAGTCACAGTCCAGTGAGAAATGAGGATTCCTGAACTTCATCAGCTCCAGCTTTTGTTCTGCCTTAATAGCCTGCTTCTTGTGCCTCAAAATTAGCTCTTCAAAAGTATGTTCCTGTGTGTCTGGGTGTGTAAACAGCCTGCATGTGGCAAGTCAGGAAATGCCTGGAAATCTCAGGGAAGGGAGGCCTAAATAATTTCCTTGATTTCCTCTCCTATTATTTTACTTGGGTGGGGATGATTAGTTGAGTGTGCACAGTAAATCTATTTCTGCTATTAAAGAATGCCTTGGCGTCCTTTCCGTATGGGCCTTGGTGGTCATTCTAGGATAAAACTGCCACTTTTCAAGTGTGTTATCCTGGCTACACCAAAGTTCATTTGACGTGAGCAGCACAGTTTCATTCTGAGCTCCCACGTCAATGAAAATCCAGCCCAGCAATTCCCTAATTTCCGCACCAAGGGGTTCAGCCTGGGGATGCTGAGAAGTGGCGAGGATTTGAGCTTGGTTTTCTGGGGCAGTGGTGACCCAGGCACAGCCTGAGCTGCTGGTGGCGGTGCCCATCCCACCCGCAGCAGCCCAGATGTTCCGTGCGCAGCTGGAGCGGCCCGCCCGCGGCTGTGCCGAGGCTCTGGCCCCGTGTGCTGAATTCCATATAAAGCGCTCGGGCTGCGCTGGGCCATCGCCTCATTGCCTATTATGGTCAGGAAAGGGAAATCCCTGTGCCCGGAGCCTGCCGGGTGCCACGGCCCGGGGAGCAGGGGCAGCTCCAGCCGCGGTGGGACACAGCCCCGGGGCTGGGGCGGGCAGCCGCTGCGCCCCGCAGAGCTCTCCTGCGCACACACGGCAAGAAAATAAAATAAATAACAATACAAATTTTTTTAAAACCCCAAACAAACCACTTCTGCCTATGGCAGAAACAGCATCGTTTCATTGTTTCCTTTTTTCCCCCCCATAGGCCCGTTTAAGTATCACACTAATCCTGCAATTATGATCTCATATTTTGGTTGGGGTTTTTTGTTGGGTTTTTTTTATTTATTTATTTTGGGGGGTTAAATTTTCTTTTTTTAAATTAAATACCCTTGCAAATTTCTTACCTTTAGCAACTGTTTGTGAAGTATGGCTCTTCATCTATTATCATGTGCTATTATTCCTGGTCCAGTTCAATAGCTGGAATATTTAGAAATTAAGGAAAAATTAAAATAATAATTTAAACAACAACAACAACAAACAAACAAACAACCCCTAAGAAAACATGGATGAACACCTAGCAGCTGGCAGCCAATATTCTTGTTTGTTTATGTATATACTTTTATATTAATACCTTCATTAAATTCTAAACAAACCACAGTTTTCCATAAGTTTCCTGCAGAAATAGTCATGTAGTGAAGGCACGGTTAGTCATGCCATTTAGTATATTTCTCCTTAACTAAAAACCAAACTATGTTAAACCACGACATTCTCTCAAGGCATCTATTTGGAACTTGAGTGGTTTTCTTTAAGGACTCTCATCAATCATCATTGTTACATGGTGTTCACAGAAGGTTTTTTAAAAAAACCCTTCAAACATCAATCCAAGCTTCCTACCTAGGATTTCAGCTTACAAAATTCAATGCCTATGTGAGCAGACATTTATATCATATTCTGATAAGAAAATACACATATAAAGAAATATTAATTATTACAGTTGTTACCATACCTTTCTGTGTGATAAGGGTATGGATTATGTACTGAAAATAACTGAAGTGAAGGAACTCTACCATCAGATCACGGTGTTTCTACAGATTGCTGAATTCACCTACTTTCCAGCAGCTCGCTTATTAGAAATAATGATTTGTGCGCTTGGAAACCACCCATACTGATACATTCAGAAAATCCCTGCTGCATTGGTTTCCCTGGGCAGAACACACAGGAGCGCTGCTCGCTAAAATCCCACTGACTGCATGCAGCCAATGCCTGTGTTTCCCAGCCTGGACATGGCATGTGACGTTAAGCCTGGCTTTTCTTTGAATTCCCTTGCAGACTTACTCGGGTCTCTTCTGCGTTGTGATCAACCCCTACAAGCAGCTGCCCATCTATTCCGAGAAGATCATTGACATGTACAAGGGCAAGAAGAGGCACGAGATGCCGCCGCACATCTACGCCATCGCCGACACGGCCTACAGGAGCATGCTGCAAGGTAGGGCAGCCCGGGAATCCCTGCCCCGGGGCTGGCAGGAAGCACCTGGAACTCCACGTGTGCTCCTGCGAGCACCCAGCCAGGGAAGAGCTCTCACACAGGGCAGCGCTGCCTTTCTAGAAGTTTCACAGGAATTCTTTGGCAGGAGCAGCGGTCCACAAACACTGTGACTCAAAAAGGAAAAACAATCCTTTTACCCATCTGTGTCGAGGCATGTGGGAAGGTTTCAAAGTCAGGCAAATAGTTTTGGCAAATACGGGCATGGAAAATGCTCCCTCTCCTCTAGTGGAGACTATTCCAAAGTTAGCTGTGAGCGCTGCTGGGTCTGTCAGCATTGCTGCTCTCTCCCCCCAGCAAAGCAGATTCAAACAGTAATTTGGGGCTACTTTCCCTACAGCCTGATGTCTTGAACCCCAAGCTGAGATGTGCTCTGTTTCCCAACAAGGATGGCAATGAGCAGTGGGAAAGCAGTCAGGCCCGAAAGGGTGCAAACAAACCCCCAAAATTCACAGCGCTCTCCTCCTCCTGCAGTCACTACTGACAGACTGAGGGGGTTTTGTTTCTAAGGAAAACCATCACTTAGGGATGAAAAAGCCAAAGTGATGAATGTAGGAGGCTGCAACACCTCCCGACTGTAGGGCATGACCAGGTGCCCTGGTCAATCTCACATTGACCTTGGGTGCTGCAGGAAACCAGGAGCTCTACAAAATGCTTTGAAATTTATATGCCCTCATAAGGACCCTGACCCTGCAGAAATTCTGTCTGACAACTATGGCTCAGCAAGATTCATAGGCTTGGCCCTAAAGTTCAGGGCTTCCCAGGATTAGGATTTTTTTTCTTCCTATGGCTTATATGACATTTCTTTTCTGGAGCTATTTCAATTCCTTTATTTGAATGCATCCCAGAAGGCAGAGCTACAGTGCAGCAGAGGAGGACCAATAAAGCAACAAAAATATCCTGAAAACAGACCTTCCTACACACTATGTGATATAATCATAGTTATAAAAAACTTACTTGGCAGAAGGTCATCCCAGTAAGCCACAGCCACATATCTGTGCTCCAGCTTCCCTCCTGAACCCCGTGCTCTGCATCCAGCACTATCCAGGGCGCCGAGCAGGTCCTGAAGCCATTCCTCCCTCTGATCCTTCATTTAAGCAGCAAGCCTTGCAGAGAGCTCTGGAAGAAGCTCCTGGCTCCTACAGACCATTAGCAGTTATGCAGGTTACTGTACTTGTCCCTAGAAATAAGGTGAGGGGAAAAAAAAAACAGAAAAGGGTTCTAAGTTATCTGTAGGAAAGGGAAAAAAAACATCTGACTGCAGCCTGTGATGAAACAGAATTGTTTTGTCCTGACAATGCATGAGTTTTCTGCCTAACGTGAAACTAGCGTCAGCACAGATGAGCCTGATCCAAGCAGCACAGGGATGCCTCCCACTCCTCCTCTCTCTGACCATCTCCTGTCCCTGCCAGCACATTCTCCTGAGCAGTGGGAAGGCACTGGAGCTGGTTTGCCCTCGCTGTGGCCATTAGCTGCCCTTAGAACAGCCTGGGTTCAGCTGTGCCTCCCGGGCTGGGTGCTGGAGAGAGGAGGCAGCAAGAGTGCAGGCTCCTATGGATTCACTTATTTTGGTGCTCAGAATAATTTCCTAATTGGCCCTACCAACTCTCGGGGAAGCTTTACTCCTCATTATTCATGTGCCTCCATTGCAATTCTTCCTGGCAGCAGAGAGGAGGGGGAGAGCAAGTAGAAAGGAACAAGGAGGGAGTAGGTGATCAGCTGAACCTTTAAGAGGATGCTCTTTCACTGCCTCCCACCCCAACCACGCACAGCTGGCACGGCAGCCGGGGAATGGAACCACCAGAGCTCCCAGCACAAGCCCAGGACACCCACGTTTTACTTGCACATGTCATTTTGGAGTCTCTCCATCTCTGAAGAGGGCCCTAGCTGCTTTTAAAGCTGTGCTTTTGTTTGTAAAAACCTACTCATGTTTTGTGCATAAAACTAAACCAGCCCTCAAAATAACTCTGGTTATTCAGCCAAAATTCAGTTCACGTTGGAGTGGTGAAAGTGGGCGTCACCATGGTTCTGTGTCAGCAACACGTATAGCCACAGAGAGCTTCAGGGGGGTTTGTGAGCATATCTGCAAATGGAATACAAACAAAAGTTCTTACCCATAAACATGGATCAGAGCACTAAATGTTTTCCCTGTGAAAAGTCAGTACTGCTCCTTATCTGGAAACTTGCATAGTTTCTGCTTGCCAAAGTAAAATATGTCTTAGATTCATGAGACTGAGGAATTATATTCTGGTACTTCATGACCAGGGCTACTTGGCCCAGAGCAATCAGCTTGTTCAGATGTCTCAGGGATCCTTTATTTTTTGGTGAACCAAGCCTCTGTGTCTGCAGATCCCTGGTCCTACTGCAGGTTCATCATCTGGGAATCACAGCCCTCCGCATTCTCACCCTCCCCTGTGTTGGCACAAACATCCAGCAGAAAACATGAGCTATGCACACTGCATTCCTCCTCTGCTTCAGAGACTTACTTGGCTAATGTATTCATTAGGGATGATGCTTAAGTCCCATCAAAGCTGTTCTGATAAAAACACTTAGCCACAGCTATCAGCAATCAGATAATCAGACTTTCTTCCAAATATGCAGAAAAGCTAACATCTCACAGGACACAGGAATTATCAAAGATGTTGGCTGGGCAAAGATAAAATTTCCACTTGTTTCAAGTGGTTCTGAGTGCCTAAAACCCTTTTACAAATCACAGTCATGCTGTCTCATGCTCAGCCAGGAGTGCTGGGTGTCTTGTTGAATCTGCTGATTACCGTGTCACTAATGCAGTTTGACCCTTGCCCAGGCACAGCTGTGGATGCTCACTTCCACCCAGAACAAGAATAAACTTTAATTCTCTTTAATCTCAAAGACTGAGAATTCTACAAGAGCATTTGTGTGTGTGTCCCCCGGAGTTACCACGCTGAACTGGGCCCTCCAGGCTGTGTTTACAGACCAGCTATAGCTGATTACTGCTACACTTGGGAACTGCAATCACAAAACATTTCCCCTGCTGCTGCTCCCTCTGCTCTCTCCTGTGTTTGGGATGAAGTAGCTCCATACAGAGGGCTTAATCCTTGTCCCAACTCTTGCACTGCCAGCAGGATTCTTCATGCAGCCATGATGCAAAACTGCTCCAGGTGAAAGCCATCCCTGGCTTTTTGCTGTCCTGAAGGGGGTCCCCCCCTCCTGGTGCACAGTGTGGTCTGTGAATGCTGCTCACAGCAGCAAGGAGGAGGCAGTGCAGGCCAGGGAAGAGGAGCTGGAGGTGGGTGGATGGCTCCTTCCTGCAGCACTGCCATCTTACAGTGATGGTGAAGCTGAGACACTGCTCCAGTAAGGAGGAGTAATTCTACTGCCTTCTGTCACCTTCCCTGAAGAAACAAAAAATAAGTGATAGACAACACAAATGTGAAAATTCATATTATGCAGAAGTAGCAACAAAGTTTTTGTGTAGTTGGTCAGGCCTTTATTAAGCTTTCTGGCAGTAAATCATCATGGAGAAGATATATTACAGCTTTCTGCAGATTCAAGGAGATTTTTTTTCTGTGGAGCCACTTTTATGCAAGCTTGAGTTAAAAATGGAAAAACAAACAACCTGGTAGTTACTTGGAGGTATGGGAGGGAAACACAGTTCCCAAGGTCTCAGAAAAGGAGGCTGCTGTGAGAAGCCATCTGTTTACTGTGTCCTCAGCAGGACTGTACAGAAATGTCCCCTTTAGGCAGTGTAGTTATTAACAAATGTAAAGAAGCAGTAAGTGAGTGGGGGAACATGGTTTCAGTCTTGTTTTTTTCCTTTTATGGTAAAGCTGCCAACTTGCTGCTTCATTGTGATAAACCATCTGATTTTGTTTGTGATTAAGCAGAGCTAACTGGTCTATCAAGAACAGAGGGGCAAGAATTCTTACAGGCAATCTGGAGGTGTTTGGTGAAAAAACTAAGCAGATTCCAGAAAGAATAAAAACAACTCTGCTGCGCGTTTAGGAAAGCTGGTTAGGTTTATAATGTAAGTGTAGGTCTCTATTAAAAATTGAGGAGAAAATTTTTTAAAAATGTTCAAACATCTAATATAGACATACAGGAGGTGGATGATACTCTTCCAGATAGTGTCAAATTTTCTTAAAAAGCATTAGCCAATATTAGCATCTAGAAGACATATTTTGTTGCTTTTTAAGCCCCAGGAATTATGTTTAAGGAGTTTTAATTGTACAGCTCTTTCTCTTCTGATGCATCTAACCACATAAAGTTGCAGACTCACAAAATAGGGCACAGTCTTTCTATATAGAATAAAACATTCCAGAACAGAAACAGGATTAATCAAACGGGAGAGCCTTTGAAAGTGAATGAGACCAGTATCTGCAGCTCAGGTCACAACAGAACAGGACTGGGCTTCCTGATACGTTTCATCCTTAGCGTTGCAGTTAGGTAGAACTGATGAAGGAGGCAGAACAACACCTGGGATTCTCCCTCCATGAGTGTGCACAGCACAGTCTGCCAGCATGAGGTTTCTGCCATGATTAACGTGTCCCTGGGGACATTTGGTGCAACTTCTGACCTTCCTCATCCTTCCTCTGCTCTTACATATCCCCAGGCTGCCCCTTCACAGGCACTCACACAAACCCCCGTGGTGGGCCAGTCTGTGAGACACCTTCAGCAGGGTTCCCCTGCTCAGGAGCAAGAGAAGGGCAGCAACGGGCAGCAAAGAGTAGTGAGAAGATGCTTGGCTTGGAGGAGACCAGCTTTTTCTAATGTTCCCTGAGCTCAGAAATTCCACTGGCAACTCAGTATCAAGAGTCTCTTTTATTTTCTTCATGGTATTTATGGGTTTGTGATATCAATATATGCCCATGGTTTCTATTTACACAACAATGTATTTTTAGCAAAAGTTCTTCCATGCTCTCACTTTTTTAACTTAAAAGAAAGCCTAGCTGATATGCTGCAGTGGAAAACAAACATGGCTCACAGCTCCTCTCCTCCCAAATGTTTATGTGGAAGAGTCCTGCAGTGCTGATTCCTGACAAATACCTCTAATAGAAATTGAATGAGTCACTTTGTACCAATTTACCAAACAAAGCAGTTAAGTGGCACCATTTGTTGTGTGGTGATCAATAAAGCAGTTAATGTTATAGCTATTGAGGAACTGGGAATAAAACAGTTGTTTAATATCAATCCGAGCCATTGCAGAATCCTCTAATGCTTCTCCTAGACTGGCTGTGGGCCAGGCAGCAGTTACAACTTGAGAGCTTAATAAATTGGTTTAAATAGGTTTAAATTATCTCATGGTGTTTATGACATACAGGGTCAGCAATAGGAGTGAGCAACCAGACAGGTATTCCTGCAAGTCACCCCACTCACTGAGCAAAAGGAGCTCGTGTCTGAACCTCTGAGCAAAGGCTGGTGCTGGCTCTGCTTTGGATAAATGATGCCAAACCACACAGAAGCACTGGCTTCTGCCTAATTATCTGCCTCAAGTCTCAGATGTGAAAACTAAGCACACTTTTCAGAAGTGTATTTGACCTGCCTGGAAATTTATTTTCCTAAGTCAGAGGATTTTTTTACAGTTTGTAAAGGCAAACTGATGGTTTCAGTCAAAGGGCAAACTTCAGTGCTGGGCTGGTTGCTCAAAGCCTTGCTCAAGTCTGTTTCCAAGTAGCTCCAGGGCTGGAAATACCACACCTCTCTGGGAAACTTGCCCTGGTGTTTGACAAGTGAAGAAAACAGTTGTACTTTAGAATGGATCACAGCAAGCATGCTCATCATGCCTTCTGGCAGAAGAAGCTGTGTAAAAGTTCTGAAGGTAGAGAGAAACTCTGATTCCAGGTGAATAAGCAGGGAGGATCACTTCAAGAACAGGTTATGGAGATGGGATGCAATCCTAACCCTTCCTGCAGCATTACAGAACACTGGACTCTGCTGTGCTGAAACCTCTCACATGCCTCACAGAGCAGAAATGGAAACTCTAATCCTCCTTTATATAAATCTTGATCCAAAATGTGTTTGATGGTCTGTTCATAGTAAAAAGCATGAAGAATACTTACATACTTGGTAAAATCTAAAGTATCTTCTTTTATCTTATTCTTTGGAAGATCTTCCAAAGAAATTACTTGTCCTCTTGATAAAAGTTGTCTCTCAGTCTGAAATGAAATACAGACTACATTACTGAGGTATTTGAACTGCTTTGTTTTCAAAAGTCAAAGCTTTGCATGACCAGCTAAAACATTTTAGTTGTTGATGCCTTGTCTGTCCAGACTTTGTTTCAAATGAGCTGCTGGCCATAGTTCATAAGCATAGTAAAAACTTGAGTTTCAGGTTTGAAATTTTGTTATAATCTTCTTACAGAGAGCCTGATCCTTTTGCTGTCCTCATTACAGTTCATCTCTAATGGAATTTGCAAAAAATATTTTTGACCTCTTAACCTTTTGTTCATTTTTTGTACAAAATATTTCCATTAGAGACGGTTATTTAAATGCAAGGGCAAATTAAATAAGATGTGAACC
The DNA here is from genome assembly GCA_013397845.1 of Melanocharis versteri. Lineage (NCBI taxonomy): Eukaryota > Metazoa > Chordata > Aves > Passeriformes > Melanocharitidae > Melanocharis > Melanocharis versteri. Next base: position 1,052,601 of record VZTG01002323.1, on the reverse strand, counting down.
CAGTACTTCTGACTAATCATGGTCGGCCAGATTTTAGAAGGTCTAGGCTGTTCAATGTAAATCCTTATAAATAAAAGTGCTTCTGTCAGAAAAGCCATTTTCCCTAATTAATGGATTGTTTTTCTTTATTCACAGATCGAGAAGACCAGTCTATCCTGTGCACGTAAGTAAACTCATCTATTTTAGTATGTCTCAATGTCACAATGTCTTTATTCAAAATTGATTCAAATTCTGATGGACACATTCTCCTCATCTTCAGTAAGCTTGGACTCCAGCCCCAAACCTACTTCAGTAACCTGTTTATAAGATAAAGAGCAGCTATCAGTGTCACAGGAAGTCTTTAATGCATAAAATTATTTCTTTAAATTGACTTTCTGAACTTAGACATTTAACAGTTTACAGTGAGCAGCTGAGGAGTGTGGTTATTACTCCACAAAATCCCACTGGTTTGTCAATCCTGCCTGTTCTGAAAAATCACTCAAAATGTTGAACTGGACAGGGATCTCCTGCTTGAACCTCAGTTTTAACTCTCTCCCCATTCTTCTGTTGCTCATTAGTTGGTTTTATTTGCTTGAATGCCATCAAGAATGCTTTTGACATAATTTTGTGTTTGTTAAATTAGGCATTTTCCAGTTTTCCTGATAAAAGAGAGGATTTGCTTCTATGTAAATGCAGATATTGTTTGCAGAGCTGGAATGTGTATTATTTATAGCAGGTTCATGCAATGATGCTGTAATCTGTCAGGTTTAGGTTAGCTAAGAAAATGTGGCTACTGACTGAATATATATTTACACTAAAGTTTTTAAAAAGCACTGCTACTGATCACCAGCCATAAGATTATTTTTGAGTGCCACTGCTGATGGAAAAAAATTAGCACCTAATAAAAATTATATACTGTGTCTGGTACCGTAAGGGCTATCATAGCTCTAACCTCTGTTGCAACAAAACTTCAGTACTTGTAAGTATACCAATCAGAAATCTGCCCCCAAATGCATTAATACCAAAAAGAAATCTAAAATTCCTGCAATGATGAAGTAAAAATTGACCACCACATTCTTCCCAGGATGAAACATGTCATGGTTATGAAGACTAATTTACAATATGCATTTCCTCCTTCTATTTCTGTACTTTAGTTTATTTTTCCACTAGTAAATCTTCTTTTAACTTTGGAACATTGGTACTTTCAAGAAAAGGACTTTCTTTTTCAAATCTATGCCATTTAGTTCATGAAAATCCATTAAAGGATCCACTTCTTGCAGCTGCCATTTATTGAAATTACCTTGCTGGAAATCTAAAATGTTTCACACCAGTATTATATAAAATAGAGAAAATTAAATGCCTTTTCCATCCAGTAATATATAAAGTAGAGAGAATGAAATGCCTTTCCCATTTTGAAAACAGCCACGACAAGTGATTCCCCAGGATGTTTAGAGGAATTGCTGTATGTTGGATGTGCATCACAACCCATAGTTTCAAACAGTCCTCGCTCATCTTCTAAAGCAAAAAGATTGGCCAACCAAAACCAATGCACACAACTTTAACCACTTCTGGTTTAACATTCTTGTTGGCCTTATTTGGCTGTGCAGAAAGGAGAAAGTTCTCTTGGCTTTCAGCTTGGCAGCTGTCAAGTTGAAGCAATTTGCAGTATTTTATAGAATTGTTAGAAATTCTAAGAAATTATCTTTTGGCCGAAAATATGTAACAATAACTGAAGACTTCATGGCATTGATCAGCCAGGATTTTTTCTTGAAATAGCTACAGGCTTGAACTTTCCAAGGCCCGGCACCTAAATTGTAAAAGAGTAGGTGTAAGGATTCATATGAATCCCCTGAAATGCTTCTGGGACTCAGGCAGGGGGGCAGATCTGAGAACTGAGCCTGATTCTGTGTTTCTAACTATAAATATACCCATTCTCAGGACTTCACCCTCAGCTCATTAAACCTACCCTCATGTGGTTAAGTACTGCTTGCATTCTTTTTCAGTCCCTACCCTTTGTGTGATTAACCATGGTATGTTTGAAATCTTCATCTGTCTTCAATGCTCATGGGGTCCAGCGCTTCCTCAGAATTCCCAGTCCTTCCAGATTTCATTCTTTTCTCTACATTTCATGAATAACTACACTCATACTGCCTTTGGCCTCCGCTCCTCTGTGCACACACATCCTTTTGCTGTTAGCTCTTTCCCATGGGTGGCATCACTGAACATCCTCTTGTGTCATTCCCTGCCAGTTCCTCTCTGGCACTTTACAGTCAGTCTCAAAATCCCACATCTTATCATGCACACTTACAGCACAAAAAACTTTAAACCATGGCTGTGCTTACTAATCTATCTGTGGCTGCATTATTGTAACATAACACAACGTAGCATAGCATATACAATAAATATACAATACATAATACTGCACTAAAGGTATGAAATATGAAATCTTACTCTTTTACGTGTCTGAAAATTAAGGCAGGTAAGACTTTTCCACCCTTGTGTCTTGGTCTCTGTACTGTTCTTAGCAGCCTTCACTGCCCTGCCTGGTGATTGGGATTTCCTGAAATTCCTGCCTGTGTTTAGGCCTCCCCACTGTGCTCTCTCCTGTTTGACATCTGAGCTGGCCACGAAATGGTCTGTATTCACTCTTAGTCCATACTGACCAGCACATAGATGTTGCTGAAGGAAAAATCCCAAGAAATCTGTGCAGGTACTCAGAGACCTGAGCAAGCTCAGTGCATCAGCAGTTAAGTGGGAATTGAACCAGGCAATGGCCAGTGAACAGACTTGCAGCTTTTCAAGCTTCTTCCAGTGTTAGTGGAGGCACAAGCCCTCAAAGGAGACTTCTGGCCTCTTCTTGTTTGATTTCTAAAGACACAAGTGGATTCTCCTGGAGTTTTCAAACGGTTTTTTACTAAAAATTCCACAAGTTCTTATTTGCAGAGCTAACCACATGAGAGTTTTAACAATTTCCTCATAACCATCTGATCTTGAGATTATTATATTTTAGCCACTTGCTGAAAAGAGCAGGAAGAGTATTTTCTAGAAAGCAAATGTGGCTAAGAGGACTGTGCACAAGTTTCAGTTGAAAAAAAAAGCTACCTTAAATGAATGAGAAAACAATCTGATTAAAGTTCTGAGTGTTTGGGGTATTGTGAAGTCTGTGGAAACAAGTACTTGTTAAACACCTGTGCATATAATCAAGTACTTTTTCATTACTTTTTTTAAAACTTGCATTCAGTTTGAATAGCTTCTATAAAAACAGAGAAGTAGCAGGGTCGTATTTCCACTTAATTTGAGATGGGAACAGACAAAACATCGAGTGAGGCAGTGACCATCCTGCCTTTTTCCCCTTCTTCCCCTCTCCGGGCAAACCCTCCAGAGCCTCACCCGGCCGTGAGACTCCAGCCCATTTCCTTCCCTGGCGCACGTCAAGAAGCAAAATCATGCGGAGCATCTCCAGCCTGCAAAGCCCCCTTAGTCAAAAGACTCCTCCACGAGGGAGCTGAGCTCTTCTCTCGCAGCTCGGTAAATCTCCAGGGCCGGAGCTGGCAGGCGCTGCGGCCTGGCCCCGCTCCCACAGCCGCCTCACGGGGCTGCAGGCCCGGGCGGAGCTCGGTGCTGACCCCGCTCCGGCTCCTTCGGGGCTGTTCTGTACGTGAACCCCTAGGATCGGGGGGCTGGCTTCTGACACGAGCCTGCGGTGGGGTGCAGCTGGTCTGGGACAAAGCTTTTCGTGATGTTTGCACGTCTCCTACTGCAGGACAAAGGCTGCCGAGCCCTGGTGTGATTCAGAGCCCCTGATGCAGTGCCCACAGTGCCAGCACGGCCGGATTGAGGGATGTGTGAACGGGCAGTTCTTGTGCTTCACTGCTTACTGAAACACACGCTGAAAATAAATTCTGCTGTTGCTTTTCAGATGTTTCCAAAAGTGGAATTAAGCTAAGTCTCGTATCATAATATTAACATGGAAAGCTTTCAAATTTTCAACAACAACAGCAACAAAAAATACGCTTTTAAAACTAATTTTCCCCGGTTATTCTCAAATGTACAAGAGTCCTAGTTACACCACAGGCTCAACCCCCAGCAGTGGGGCCAATTTGCTAGTGTCACCTTGTTCTTATCTGGAAACCTATTCTAGCTGGGATAATTCTCATTTAAGGTAAAGGTAATGGAGTCATGAAGGGCTTTGTAGCTCATGAGGTAGAAAAACTCTGTTACAGCTGAGCACTATATATGTGAGTCTATGTGCTTTAAATCCTGTACTGAGTTCCTAAAACAATGCCTGGCAAGCAAAGAGGGAAGGGTAAGTTTAAATTATACCCCACGATGTGAGAGTGGTATTTTTAACAGAGCAAGCCTGAGCCTAGTGGAGCCCTTTGCTCTGGGAAAGCCAAAGAGTTTCTTAGGAGGAAAACTTGCAGAGGAAGTAGCTAAAGTACTGCTGTTGGGCTGCTCGGAACTGTGCAACAGGACTTGCTTTTGATCTGTTTTTTTGCATTGGCCATCTGAGTTGGGTGCAAAGAACAGCACTGGCAGTAGATGTGCTACCTTGTGTATGGCAGGAAGAGGAATCATTTGAGAGGCTTCAATTAAACAAACGGTCAGCCTGCTTGCTAAAGATGATGGTTAGGAGAGTGGTAACAGCATTTATATGGCAAACACCTACTTGGAACATAATTAAGTCTGAGGAAAATGGGCACTCAGAAGAAAGGAGCAAATGCCTCCAGGGAGGAGCCCCATCGTGTATGGTCCATGCCAAAACCACCAGAAGATGTTTGCAGGAAAAAGACCCATCTTTAAAAACTCAGTCACTGAGCTCAAGAAAGCAAGCAGAGTCTCATACCACCTCACAAAGAAAGTTGTTTCTGCCACCTCAGAAGTTATAGTACTTCAAGGCAGATGCAGAGAAAAAACCCACTCTGCATGACCAGTTCTGTTGCAGCTCAATAGTTCTAGGAAGAATTTCATCCACCTGTGAAGTGAACTAAGAGATTCACATGCTCTCCTTGTCCTGGGTCTCCCTTAGTAAACTTCTTGCTATTTAGAGGCATTGACCTGACCTAGCCACTCCTCCTCATTAGCTGGTTTACAAACACATGGCATTTAACCACTGAGATGAAATCAGACATTGTCGTATGGCTGTGATACACCCTTCAGAGTATGAGGGCTACTAATGTTGTTTGATGGATACTTGTTTATCAGACCTGTCTATTGTCATGAACATTTATGACTGATCTGATGTGTTGAAAATCAGATGTATCCATCAGCTGTAGACATTATTCTTCACTACTTATTGGCCTTGGAGACTTTTTTCCTAATTAACCCAAAGTGGTTGAGGTTCTGTGTGTTATCTGTTTCATGTTCAGGAACTTTTTTATTGTCTATTTCAAAAGGAAGTTAAAACCCCAAAATCTATCTGCAGAAAACAGGAAAGCCCTCAGCCTGTGCAGAAGCAAAAAGTTAAGGATGAAAGAACAGAACTAAATGTTAAGTAACTTAAGCATTACAGTATGATGGGATAATTACAAGTAAAATGGTGCCATATATGGTAATACTCACAGGGATTCAGGGAAAAGCCAAATGATGGGCACTATTGCCCTGGGAGAAAGGAAATGCAATGATGATGTGATGAACTACAAATAACCCTTAATAAAATGGAATAGTTCAAAGCCCAGGGTTTGTTTGAAGAAAGTTGTTTGGGTTGTTTTTTTTTTCCAAAGAAACAAAGCTGTAAGGTAGATTTATTTGAAAAGTTTGTACGCATATGTCTTCAAATTGGTGTGCTTGGTTTGGAATTGTTCCCAGGACAGTTAATTTTTATCAATAAAACATAGAAATGTTTTAGCACTGAAGCACAGGCAGAGATGAATCCAATCTCTAAACTGTGCAAATTAACCCAGGTCTTGTGAAAAGGAATCTGTTAATCTCAATTATTTGTGGTTCAAACTCTAAAAGCCAGAAGAAACAGTTCTTATCATGTCGTACCTCAAGCAGGAATTGTTTCTGGTTTCCTAAGGTTTATATCAATGTCATTCTGTATTGAAAGTTCTGTCCAGCACTTCTCCATGTTTTTATGTCCATTTATCACTGGTCCTTTGGTAGGGGAAATTAACTCCTGTATTTCCTAATTAGGAAAATAAGCAGAACTGCTGTGGATCCAACTAAACAGTTTCAGACTCAAAACAGCTGATAAATATCTCTGGGATTTTTTAATGTATTGTTCTTTTATTTGTTTAAAATCCATTTTAGTTTATATCCAAAGAAAGAGAGGTCTGGCTGCGATTGTTGCTCTCCACACAGCACTAGCTCAGTTGAAAGAACTGGTTTATTACATCCACACCCACTTTACCACCCTTTTTGACTGATGAGCGGGACAGTATAAAAACATTTTTGTCCATATAATCATCAGAGCCGGAGGTATCTGAAAGACATAAGATGATGTAATGTAACAATTAGAGAGGAAAATTGACTGGAAATTTCTATCGAGAAAAGACTGTGGCAATCTGTACTTTGAAAACCGCTCTTTTACTTTAAGAGAGGGTTTGAGAGTTGTAAATAAACTTAACCTGGAAGTCTTCCAAGAGATAAAGAGTTACCACTGGCTTCCTGCTTCCCAAGGGACACTGCATGGAGCAGTGCTGGGATGGCAGTTCTGCTGGTCAGCCATCTCCCCACGCTGTCCCTTACTACCCAGTGAGCAGGGACACCTCAGGCAGTTCCATTCCTGGTCCCACTGAATTCAAGGAGCATCTGAACACAAAGTTCAGATGAGGCAGGATCAAGCTGTTAGTCTACTTTAATGCCAGAGTATCATAAGAGAAAACCATTATATTACTGCTGATGTTTTCTTTTACTGCTGTACCACATCATAGTTAATGGTGTATTTTTTGATCTTAAAATATAAGCAGACTCCCTGCCAGCTCCACTTCTCATAAGTGTTCAGATGCTGCCAAAGCAAGATGAACTGCTGTTCAAAAATGCATAATGTTTTAGAATTCCCTTAAATGGCCCCATGTCCACTCAAAATACTACCCGGACAGAGATATAGCTCTGATAAGGCATTCTTTGCAGGGTGAAGTCAGGTGGATTTGGGAGATGGTGTTCTGGGGTAAATAAGAACTGAGCTGGGCGGTTTCCGGTCCTGTTTTTATACACTACGTACATCTACACAGCAGAAGGACTCCACTGGTTACCCACCTTCTTTTGTGTTGTTTTCTTTCCCCTCAGAGGTGAATCTGGTGCTGGCAAGACAGAAAATACCAAAAAGGTCATTCAGTACCTGGCTGTGGTTGCTTCATCCCACAAGGGCAAAAAGGACACCAGCGTCACTGTAAGTGAGCTCTTCCCATCCCAACTCTCTGCCAGGCCTCTGAGGGCTGCACTGAGGGGGCTCTGCAGGTCAGGGGCTGTGGCTTGTCAAACAGTCGGCATATAAGGAGTACACAGTTACGTCACAGCTCTGTGTTTATGGAAAAAAAAATTGTTTGAGACACCATCTTAGGCATCAAATCAGAATGTGCTTAGGGAGACCAGAAATATTCATAGCTTTCCATAGGCATAGCACCTATTTATATCCCAGCATGAAGGCCCTGAAGTCTGCAAGGGCTCGAGTCCTTGTTTTACCCTTGACCTCTGGCAACTAAGAAGTTTAGGAAAGCCTGTAGCTAACACACTGTCCAGCTGCATCACAAAAATGTATACCAGCATTTAAACTTCCAAAGTTTTGATTGGATTTGTTAGTAAGTTTTCTTACTAACTAGCAAAGAGTCCCAATATAAAGCTCGTCTTTACTGCTCTGTCAGAGGTAACAATTTTGAAAGGCACAGTTTTTTATAGGTACTTTGTGACTTCAAAATTTGTAATAGTCTTGCCTGAGAGACTAAAGTTCATTTTCTTCCTTTGAACCATATATCTGCCCAGTTCCTGGAGATCATTACCGTGGCTGAGGCTCTCAGCTGTCTTTGCTCTTCTCAATGATTCAACTCCAGGTCCTACATCATTTCCAACCTTTTGAATGTTACTCAAAACTTCTGCCAAAAAATGAAGCAATTCACTTTTATGACAAAACAGGCTTAATTCAGGAAGACATTTCATTGTGTCTCAAATACAAGACTGGGTCCAAGATAAGCAATTAGTAGGGAAGTGGGAAAAGTAAAAATCTCATGGCCACCCCTGTGCTGGGTCTCACAGCTGCCCCTGCCCATGTGTCAGCAGATGGAGGATTCCAGAGCATGGGGTGTGCAGCCCTCTCTCTTCCACCACAAATAACTGGGCTTTCATGTACAGGGGATTCTAATTTGGGGTAGGGGAGGGAGTAGATGTCCTTTTGAGTAGTATTTTCTGGAAATCTGTGATTAAATTTAGTGGAAACAGTCCAAGACCAATGTTTAATGTTTATGCAAAAAAAGTTATTTCTTCCTATTGAGACCCTGCTCAGTGTCTGGGGGAAATGAACTTGAGGTGCCAAGGCCATCCCTAACTGCAGTTGCTGCTGACTCCTCTGGGGAATTATGTGAGTCTCGGGATCAAATTTGCCCTGAGACAGACCTGAAGGCAAATATCCATCAGAGAGGAGCTGGGAAAAAGTCTAATTTGTTCTGTACTATTCTGACAAATAGCAATTCAGTGATTAGGACTACTGACACTGCAATTTCAGCCATTAAAATAAAATTAATAACAAAATGCACCAGAGAAGAACTAGGGATTTATCATAAAAATATTTACCCTTGTCTGGTCCTGAGAGACTAACCTGGGACTGGATCCAAATCCCATCCCTTTGCTTCAGGTTTTTTTCTTTTCTTCAGTTAAAATGCTCTGTGTATGTTGATGGTATTTGTACCCTTGGTATGTCTGCAACAGATTGTTCATATCTGTATTCCTGGTTTATTTGCATGGAAACTGTGTACTGGTTATTTTAATACAGGAAAAACAATAAAAATGTCTGTCTAATGGAAATTATACTGACACTTGTTTTATACCATGTTATTCAACACAGCAAGGTCCATCTTTTGCCTACGTGAGTAACTTAGACTGTTTGATGTGTGTTTAAGGCACTGAGTGTAGATCTGCATGCTATTGTTGCACCCCAAAAATTTAAGAGAGATTTTGTTGAAATATGTTGTATGATATGATAAAAAGCAACAATAGCACCAAATGCTCTCACAAATCAACCCTAACTGTGTCAGGCTCCATGGTAAAGAATGAGGTCTGACACAGGCAGGGTCATCTTTCAAATATCACCCTCTTCTATATCTCTGTGTGTGTTCAAATTGCCATAGTTTGAATTAAATTTCCCACGATCCTGGAAGAGCCACTCAGCCTGAAATTAAACAATGTGGTTTCTGAATGAAATACCCAAATGCTTTCTGTGCTTCAGGTTGAACTTTTTAGGACTGATGTGAAATAATTCCTAAACCTCACGGTGTTTGATTTGTTTGGCTGCATGCTTTCCATTTGTTATTGCTTGGAATTTTACATTTCCATGTAACTGTTGAGAATTGTTCACCACCACGAGAGTTAGCATGTTCTTAGCTTGCTGCTGTGACGTGTAACAGAGCAATTCCCACTGCAGCACCTGTCTGCGGGTGTGTTACAGGCTCTCTGTGTGCCATACCACATAGCGACGCTTTGGGAATACAGGCAGGTTTGCTGGCACATTCTTGGTGTTTCTGTGCCAGGCAAATGGGATTTATTTTCTTTCATGCAGTCTTTTTTGCCCCATTCTGACTGCTGCCTCTCAGACTTCAGCTATGACAGCGTTGCCCCTTAGTTAATTTAGTACTTCCTTTGACAATCTCTCTGCAAAACAAAAAAAAAATTAATAAAAATCGTGGTTGGCATAGGCACCTCTGTGGGGTTGGGTGGATTTCCAGCTGCACACAGGGCTGGCCATCTGGAGCCATAGTTTTACACCCAGGTTTATGGCATAGCTCAGTTCTCAGGAGAAGCAGGTGGTGGCTGTCTCATTTTAACAGACAAGGTTCTATTTTAGATGTCACCATCTGATTGCAGCAACACCCTTTGCTTATACTGGAGTTTTTAAGTCTACAGAGTGTAGCTGGACAGAGCTGCTCAGTACAGAGAATCTTCAGGGACTTTTAGGAATTCATTACTTATTCTGGGATTCCTGTATGAACTTGTTTTGAAATCTTCCTTCCCTCTTCCTCCAACTCTTGGGTAGTAAACTTTTTAATGGTATTTTTGAGGTAGCTCTCATCATTGCCACAGAAGTTACAAGACATTCAGGAGGGACATTTAGGAAAAGGTTACCAGATTTCCACAGTAACTGGGAAGCACTTTCATTTTCCAAATTATTTCCTAGATTCAAACAAAATATTGCCTTAATTTCAAATTAAAGTTATTTAAATTATATCTTACTATCAAGGACTTTTTCCTTTTCAGGGTGAGTTATTTGAAATAATGCATGTTACTACAGAGTAGTACTCAAAGAATAGTGTGGCAAAGTAAATGTGAATGTAAATGATCTCATAGGACAGAGTTGAATGAAAAGTTCCGAAAAGCTGTATACATATGCAAAGTATTTTTTCAACCTCATTGATTTGCTTAGAAATAGGATTAGGTACATATATAGAACTAAATGCATGCTTGTTTCATTGCATGATTTGTTTCCTTAGCAATTACCAATCACAATTAACAATATAATATGAAGTTTGTGTGTTTGCATGAGAATTCATTATCCTAGTTTGAAATAAATCAATGCAATTCCATATTTAACCTAAGTAGCCTTGCATGGATCATTATTAATAAACTTGATGAAATCTGCTTTGTAACTTTGTGCTTCATTACATTAAAATTATTCTCGGCAAGTTATTCTAATTACATTGTCATTTGCTAGCAAAGGGTCTCAATAAACTAACTTGGAAAAGACATGCTAGAGGTTGCTTTAAGAATATCCCTTTTAAAAATTATATTAAACTGGGAAAAATAATTGACATGGAATGACCCTTTTTTTTAAAGGAAGGCCAGTCATGATGCTAAACAGATTAATAGAGTTTGATCTGTCACAGGCAACAGGGCTGGAAAAGGGTCATGTATACAGGGCAGCAGTCAATTGCACAAACAGATAAACACAAAGATTAATAGAGGATGAAAACAAATCCACATGAAATGCAATATTCAGCAAAAAAAAATCAGAGACTTAAATTAGATTTCACCTTTCTCTCCCATGTACAAGTGTTGGTTTCAACCAAGTAATTATGAAGTATAGTGTTAACTGCTTCTGAATGAATTTTAGGGTGAGCTGGAAAAACAGCTTCTCCAGGCAAACCCTATTCTTGAAGCTTTTGGAAATGCCAAAACTGTGAAGAATGACAACTCCTCCAGATTCGTAAGTAGGGGAAATCCAGTTTGGTCTATGGGGGGGAGGTAAAACACCTTTAAAAACTCAATGTACACAGTGGCCCCCATCAGTGCTTCTCTCTAAAGAGAGCCTTAAAACTGATCCCTTAAAAACTGTATAGAATTCCCCTCTGAAATAGGAATTTGGCTCGATAGAAGATTAAAGACCAGGCTCAAACTTGACAGTAACATTGTCTCTCACAATGTAGCAGTCTGTGTGACACCTTTTAGAGTCACCTCCTGCTCCAGCACATATCCACCTTCAGAATATTTGCAAACCAAATCTGTAGTTCCATTTTCTTTGCACCATTGTTGAGTATATATCTCATACGGCGTGACTGTTACATCATGGTTAAGATATTAAATAGAAAATGGAGAAAAAATGGAGAAAAAAGAAAAAACAGTTACACAGATTTGAGTTAGAGTGTTGTGAGCTGAGAGCTGTCACTAGCTGACAGCAGTCCTTTCTGGCAGGGCTGGCAGATGCCTGTTTTCCCTGCAGACCCTCCTTTCCCTGCAGAACTCTGCTCCCTCCCAGCAGAGTTCAGGGATCCACGTGGCTCAGCCTTAGCAGAGGGAGTTACGCAGATCCAACACTGTTCCCTCACTGACCTTGTGGAAATCAAAGTGGAACAAAGATGTTGTCCTACCCCTGCTTCCAAAGTCTAGTCCAGTAGGGAGAACTCCTTTCCCTCTAAGTGCCTGAACAAAATGTGGGGGGAAATCTGTGCAGAGGGAATATCAGAGAAGTTCACTTCCTTTCAGGCTGTTCCTCAGGTCGTCCCAGCAGGAGGGAGTCAAGCATGGTGTTCTTGGGAGGGTGATGTACACATCTTACAAAACAGGCTAAATACTGGCTGATATTGGAAAACCCGGCATAACCTGGAAGAACAGCTCAGTTTAAATCTTCTTTTCATTCACAGGGCAAATTCATCCGCATCAACTTCGATGTGACGGGCTACATTGTCGGAGCAAACATAGAGACTTGTATCCTTTTCAGTGAGCTGCACTAGGCTGAGAGGGAGTAAGATAAACAAGTTCACTGCATGTCTAAGAAAGGCAAGTATTGCTAAGGCTGCTGTAAACAAAGAGGGAGGGAAGTGGCTCCATTTGTGCTGATCCCAGCTTCTCAGTTCGTCTTGCTCTCAGGTTTATGTTTTCAGGGCTGTTTTCTCAGCTATAGGAAAGTGAGCTACGCCCCAAATACAGCTTCAGAAACTGGACAAATCATAACTTAGGCAATGGCAAGGGACCTTATCATGTCCAGAGAACTTGTCTTACCTGGATGCTAAATACTGACTGCTGTGTCAAATTACACACACAGAGCAGTGAGCTGTGTATCAATAACCTGATATATTTTTTCAGGGAAAGTGTACAGAGAAATTCAGCTCAGTCTGACCTTGCCTGTCAAGTATGTTGCCTGTTCCCTTGGCTATGTTTATGAGCTGGTGTGTTTTAATGAACATATTAATATGCAGGTGGTTTCCTCAGTGTTGCACTGCTCATCTTTGCATACAGAAGGAGCTTCTTGCTCCAATAAACGGGGAAGGACGATGCAGCAATAAAGAAGGACCTTATCCCTTGAGTGTAGCATCAAGCAACAAACAGTTTATCATTCTGCTCTTATTTTGTCAACTGATCTTTAGAAAAAATCATGTTTTAACATTTTTGGTCTTAACTGAAGTTTTATCTAAAGCACTTTAGCTTTTAAAGAGTGAATCAATGACTAGAATTGAAATACTTACACTATTGCTAACTTCATTTTTCTAGTCACAAAAATGGTCCATTAATAGAATTTAATTTTATTTCTTTTATACCTACAATACTCACCTCAATAACTCTTTTATTTCTAGAAGCCCCACCTTATGTTTAAAGAATTATATTGGTGCTTCATTTTCAAAGTGGTGTGAGTTATATTGTGACTGTTATTTTTATATCTTGGATTTTAGAATAATTTAGGTCTATTGTGCTTACCACCATGATTACCAGCATTTACCCTGCAATAACAGGTAGGAAATTGATCCTTTTGTGGTAAGCATTATACCAATACCAGAGCTCCTGACACAGAATTAGACAACTATTCATGTTAGACAAGCTCGTGGAAAATATTACGACAATGCTATTGATGATTCTGGGGCTGATGGCACAATTAAGAAAGGACTGAATCATGTTATTGGTTTTTTAACACACTTGACAAACAGATTTGCTTGAAAAATCCCGTGCAATTCGTCAGGCTAAAGATGAAAGAACGTTTCACATCTTTTACTACCTGATTGCTGGAGCTTCTGAACAAATGAGAAGTAAGTTCCTTACTAATGATTCTCTCATCTTATTGAATAGTCTGAGCAATGGCTTGCCTAAGTATTTATCTTAATTTCTGTAATTACGTGTCATTCAATCCTTTCTATAAGTAAACAGCCATAGAAATTTATACCTATTTTAGCTATAGAAAATAATTCTCTCAAGTGAATTGTAAGAAAGCATCAGTTCATGTCCACCTGTTTGAGGCAGGTTGTTTGCAGTTTACAGGATATTTAAATTTACAGGAGATGTAGACCCGTTCAGATCCCATCTTGAATTATATCAAGAAGGTAAATTGGGAAGAGTTATTAATTGCTTTACACAAAAGAAATTGGGGGTTCCAACAAGAATATCAGCTTGTTGTTTTAAAATAAATTAAGAGAATGTCTTTGCCACAGCACATCATTACACTGTGAAAGCCACAGCTTCAGATGTGTTGGAACAGCATGGTTCAAATATGACATATTGCCCTAAATCACTCACTGCTAAAGAATGTGTAAAGCAATAGGTAACTCTGTATTTCTCCTGGCTTTTATGGTCCTTACCTGAGAATCTGTTGTTGGCCACAGAAGAGGGTTGAGTAGCCTGTTAGTTTGGGCCACTTTGGTTGTTACTCGTTCCATTCTTATGATAACCTGCTATGAATCCCCACAGGGAGAGGCATAATTTTGAGTAGGTTACATATGGCATTAAATAAAAAAATTTTGGGAAAAATGGCTCAGATTTGAGTCCATAGGACACAAAATTGCCCCAAGGTGCAGAGATGTTCCCTAGTCACTAATGAAAACTGGAAACTTTACACCATCAAGCTTGCTAAATAGTTATTTTGAAAATATTTGTGCACCACAAAAACCTAAACTCCTCATACAAGAAGAATCTTCTTTTGGTGATAATGTTGGGGTTTTTTTCTGTTGTTCCTTAGGAGAATTCATGAACCAAGGGCATTAAGTAGATGCACTTAAATAAAGCTTTTCTTCTTCTTTTTAGATGATTTGTTGCTGGAAGGCTTCAACAATTACACCTTTCTATCTAGTGGCTATGTGCCTATTCCTTCTCAACAAGATGATGAAATGTTCCAGGAGACCTTGGAAGCCATGAAAATTATGGGCTTTACTGAGGAGGAACAGATAGGTGAGAATTGTTATCAACACTGTATTAAAGATATACGTCTGCAAGTGACACTACATAGAGATGCAAATGCAGAGGTTAATTCTGTCCAGAATAATCACTTTGCAAAGCTAATTTCTGTTTATGAAAGGGAATGTTTCTCATTGGAACTCCCTACACATCCAAAAAGAGATTACTGAGTCCAAGCCAGCTCTATCAACAGTCATGACCATTTAAAGCTATTTTTCAGAACTTTCCAACAACTAGCAAGAAAAAGTTGCAAAATAACCTGATTTATTTTTGAAAGAAACAGAACAGGCTCAAATAGCTCATATGTACTCACTGATTCAGAGAAAAGAGAAATAAAAACAAAGAGCATGAAACAACAGCTGTCTTGAAAATGTGAGCCTGCCAGAGACATCCACCTGCGTAGCTTTTACCTCTCAGTGTTGCTGGGAGTGCACAGGGCCCTCGGATGCAAATTGCCATGTCCCAAGTGACACCTGGTGGCAAAAGCAGCGTCCTCCCATTGCCTGAGCCTTGGAGCAGCTGCAGCAGCAGCAGCAGAGCACGTCCCTCACCTGCATCAGTGACCGAGGGATGCTGAGCAAACCCAGCCCTGGCCAGGCCGGATGATGGTGCTGGTGCACACTGGCGTGCTCTCCTGGCAGCACTGGTGTGCACAGCAGCATTCTCCACTGCAGCAACAGGAGTCGATATTTTACTGACTGAACCCCTCTGATTTCATGCTCTGAAACAGAAGCCCATTAGGACAGTATTCTTCTCCTGTGTAAATTTACCAGATAATCAAACAGAACTCCCCAGATTCATGCAACCTCATCTGTTACATATCAGTAGATTTTACCACCCGAGATTAGGTGGCATCACATTTATGTATATTTTAGTAATCAAACATTAATAGATACCTTTTCTGTGTTTTGACGCTAATCCTTTAAAGATATGTATACATTTGATTTTAGTTGAACAACTAAATATCCATGTGTCCCTGAATAACTGGACAGTTATTCAGAAGTGCCACACGTTTTTGAAGCTGCTGGTAAATTCAGATAATTTTTTTATCTTAAAGACAGAAATACTCTTGAGTACCTGAGCAGGGAAGATGCTACAGGCACTGTGAGTGGGAGATGAATTCCTGAGATGTGGGGATCTGCCTGGGGGCCAGCATAGCTTAGCTTGAGGTGCTGGCGTTCCCAGACTGGCCCATTTGCTCCACTGCACAGATTGTGGAGATCGTTGCTCAATCAGCTCTCAAACTCCTGCAGTTGATGGCACAGTCCTTGAAAACAAGTCCTCCTCTTTCCAGAGAGGCACAGACTATCACAGGCAATAGAATGTTATTGCAGAGAACAGAGCTTTCAGAACGTGGCCATTCTGTTCCTCATTTGTATTCTCTGTTTCTCTTACAGCTATACTGAGGGTCGTTTCATCTGTCCTGCAACTGGGTAATATTGTCTTCAAGAAGGAGAGAAACACTGATCAAGCTTCTATGCCAGACGATACTGGTATGATTTTCCACTTCAAAATTTAGTTAACAGTAAGAAATTAATAAAATAGCAACTGAATAAGAACTCTTTATCAGTATTTTTTTATTTAATTGCTATTACCTCTCAGGTTTTAAAATATAAACCATACGTAAAATCAGCTCCATTATCATTACCTTTTCTAGTAATCTTGAATCCATAAATTGATGAATGGTGAATTTGTTGCTTGGGTCACAAACATTACTTTTATGGCAAGTGCCATCTCTTGTATGTACAATAGAGGAGCTTTTAAGGAAGATAAATAACTCCACATACTTGCTGAGCTACTCATATTCACACTTACTGACCTACTAAGAGGCAATTCAGTCTGAAATAAAATCTCACTTCTTTATTCTAGCTGCACAAAAAGTGTGCCACCTGATGGGGATTAACGTGACAGATTTCACAAGATCTATTCTGACCCCAAGGATCAAGGTCGGACGAGATGTTGTCCAGAAAGCTCAGACCAAAGAGCAGGTACCACGTGCACTCTGCTCAGCTCTCCTGAAGCGATTCTCCCTTTCTCTGTTTCTCCTTACATCTTGTCTAAAGGGAAATGTCCGTTTTCTGTCTCATTTCTACAGAAATTAACAGTCAAGTGGGTTTCTTCTTTCACTTACAATCTCCTCTTACCTTTTCCAGGCGGACTTTGCCATAGAAGCTTTGGCCAAGGCAAAATTTGAGCGTCTCTTCCGTTGGATCCTGGCTCGCGTGAACAAAGCTCTCGATAAAACAAAAAGACAAGGAGCTTCTTTCTTGGGGATCCTTGACATTGCTGGATTTGAGATTTTTGAGGTATGTACTGTGGGACACAAGCTGATTAAACTCATATAGATCCTTATATTTTAATTACTTTAATATGCAAAAAGAAATACAAAATAGCAGATACCATCTTGTCATTTAAGTTCGCTCTTGAAGGTCTCTTTCTAACATTATGAATTCACTTTTTTCCTCTTCACAGATCAATTCCTTTGAGCAGCTCTGCATCAACTACACTAATGAGAAACTTCAGCAGCTTTTCAACCACACAATGTTTATACTGGAGCAAGAGGAATACCAGCGAGAGGGCATTGAATGGAATTTCATTGACTTTGGCCTTGACCTGCAACCCTGCATTGAGCTGATCGAAAGACCAGTAAGATTCTCTCTCTGTAGGGGGGATGCTCCATAGCTATCAGTTATGTGTCAGTACAAGAGATCCTGTATTTCCTGGAAGGATTTGTAACCTCAGGGGTGGAGAAGGTGGTGCTCTGTCTTTGCCTCTGCTTGTGATGATTCTGACCTGGTGCTGCTCCCATTGCAGACCAACCCTCCCGGTGTCCTGGCTCTGCTGGATGAAGAGTGCTGGTTCCCCAAGGCTACTGACACGTCCTTTGTGGAGAAACTAATTCAAGAACAAGGCAACCATCCCAAATTCCAGAAGCCCAAGCAACTCAAGGACAAAACAGAGTTCTGTATAATGCACTATGCAGGAAAGGTACTGGACAGATTGAGCTATTTTGACTGAGGGAACTTCGATTCTTTGATATCCAAAGGATCGAAGAGAAACAGTCTGGTACCTGCATTGATGAGACATGGCTTTAATTGCAAAACGTGCTTATTAAGTGCTTTAATTATACAACACATGAAATGAGATTTGCAAATCATGGTTGTGCCAAGCTCACAAGAAAACAAAAATAACCAGCACCAAGGTTATTGAAAATCCAAGTAATTTGGATATTAGTACATATGAGAATAAATACTCAACTCTCAACCCCAGAAAGCTTTGCACATTATTTGTCTGATTTTGTGTTAATACAGCGCCCTGTGTTCTTGGACACTCCAGATTTCTTATCACGAATTTTGATGCAACACTCACTGTTCCCTGCAGGTTACCTACAATGCAACTGCCTGGCTGACAAAGAACATGGATCCACTAAACGACAACGTGACTTCTCTGCTGAACCAGTCTTCAGACAAATTTGTAGCAGACCTTTGGAAGGATGGTATGCATCCCAACTCTAAATCAGTGATGGGGTTTAAAGGGAGAAACTCCTACCAGAACTATTTCACATCCATCCCTTGCTGGCAGCACACAAGTGTAAACATGACAAGCATAGAGGGCACTGAACTAAGAAATAAGAATAATGTGTCCTAAAGACATGTTTATGAAAAACTTCAAGAGTTTTAAGCACTATCAAAAAATTTCCTTAATATTATTCAGCAACAGAGTAAGAATTATTCATTACACTGTTAAAATGTTGCTGAATATGTAATATTGTAGACCTCATTTAATACAGGTTATTGTTAGGTTTTATGAATCCTCTCATGTAAGTTCTGTGCAGTTCTGTTTAATTCATGGACATTATACAATATATCCTGGGTATTCAGTTGCTCCATTCTGTCACTACTTAACAAAATCCACATTTTCATCTTTGACAGAAGTAGACTATTTACCCAGAAGGGCTTCTGGTACATTTGTCAGAATGCTTCCATTGCGTAAAAAATATACTGGTCCTGTTTGGCAAGCTGCAGTATAACAAAGCCAGTGATGGGTGCAATGTGAGGCAAGGACAGTTTATATAAAGTGTTCCATTCTTTCTTTTCTATTTCAGTGGACCGTATAGTTGGGCTGGACCAAATGGCCAAGATGAGTGAAAGCTCCCTCCCCAGTGCTTCAAAAACCAAGAAAGGCATGTTCCGTACCGTTGGACAACTCTATAAGGAGCAGCTCACCAAACTGATGACCACCCTAAGGAATACCAATCCCAACTTCGTTCGCTGCATCATTCCAAATCATGAAAAAAGGGTAAATTTTGGATGCTCAGTTTTCAGACTCCTGGCACATTATTCCTGTTGAGCTGCTCGCTGCACATGGCAGAGCTGAACGATGTCTTCAAACACAGATATGTGGACGGTAACATTTTTGTTGATTTGTGCTAAAAATACCTTCTGTTCCCTTTTCAGTCTGGCAAACTGGACGCCCATTTAGTGCTGGAGCAGTTGCGCTGCAATGGTGTCTTGGAAGGGATCCGTATCTGCCGGCAGGGATTCCCCAACAGGATCGTCTTCCAGGAGTTCCGCCAGCGGTACGAGCCCCTCAGCCCCAGCCCTGGGCTTGGCAGAGCTGGAACACCTGTCTGGCTTTACAAAGCCACCCAGTGTGTTTCAGCCTCCCTAACGTAAGCATCTTTTGGCAGATATGAAATTCTCGCTGCAAATGCCATTCCTAAAGGATTCATGGATGGGAAGCAGGCTTGCATACTCATGGTGAGGAAAGCATTTTTGATCCTATTGATAATCAGACCTAAACTTCTTATATAAAAGTGTTGAGACTGAACAGAAGTGAGAAGTGATTTTTAGTACCCTAAAGCTCAGCACTGGAGTTAACAAATAACCCTGTTTTCCTCCAGATGAAAGCACTAGAGCTTGATCCCAACTTGTACAGAATTGGACAGAGTAAAATCTTCTTCAGAACTGGGGTTCTGGCTCACCTGGAAGAAGAGAGAGACCTGAAGATCACAGACGTTATAATCACCTTCCAAGCTATGTCCCGAGGCTACCTAGCAAGAAAGTAAGAATATTTGCTAACAAATAGAATGTTTTCTGCAGCAGAGTATCTGCAGGGGCCTTTAGTTTTCCATATAACAAACTGAAGATACTGAGACATTTCCTTTTTATTTATCTTGAATTAGAACTCGTGTCCAATGAAGGTTTCACTTCCAGCCCAGAAGAGGCTGATTAGTGTAATTACAGGGAAGCAGTTACACTGTGAGGCTGCTCACATCCCTCTGTACAATAAGCTGACACAATGACCCATCATTTAAACATTTATGTGTTTGTACCAGCAGGAGAAGGAGCATCCTAAGCCATGACTGGAGTCTTATGCACTACAAGTTGCAGCACCCCTGGCATCTATAAAACATAAAATAATTTCTTCCACAGCTTCAGCGTGGAGCACTGATCATCTAGCATGATCTCAGTTAATGTACACCACAAAACTATCAACAATAATGCCTTGTTTTTCTGCATACTATCAAGGCTTTCAAATTGCCAGACAAAGAAATATGTTTCAAGAATGATGATCAGTGCAAATCTGAATGCCTGTGTACTCTGGAAAGATGTTCACACCCAGAACTAGATTTATACATCTGTGCCTACCCATGGAATGCAAACAGGCAAAAAACCAAAATAAAATACCAGACAGCTAACCAGAGTTATCACTCCTCCTCAGGGAAGCACAGGCACTGTTAAAGCAACAAAAGAATTTGTGCCAGACTCCCCAGACCATGTGGCTCATCAGCAGACTCTCATGCCAGAGTTTCTTTACTTAATGTGTGTACCTTGCAAACACCTTCTATTCTCAGACTGAACCAATATGCTTTACATTTTTAATCACAGAGCCTTTGCCAAGAGACAGCAACAGTTGACTGCAATGAAGGTTATCCAAAGAAATTGTGCTGCTTACCTGAAGCTGAGAAACTGGCAGTGGTGGAGACTGTTTACTAAAGTGAGTGACTGCTATCAGTAAATCTCTCCTCCGTTTTCCAAAAGAAATGAAATGCCCATGATACCAAGGTACATCTTGTCAGGCACACTCCTTGTTCCAAAGCCCATTGCAGCTGATGGCAAAAGCCTTATTAGTTTCACAAAATTTGGGGTTAGAGACACTCTGAATAGTTATATAATGCCATTAACATTAAAGGTAGTTCTAGCTGAGAAAACAATCTAGTTAAGCAGAAATTCATAAAAGATTTTGCATGTTTGGGGACTTTTTTAATTGCCACAAAATGAAATAATTTCACAGGGGTGGATAATGAGAACACGGAGTAAAACTGAATTTTCTGAACATCCAGAGTGATATATCTGTGGGGAATCCAGTAGCTCAGGAATTCCTAACTGAGACACTAAACATCTTCCTACTCATGCAAATTAAGTCTATTTTCCTATTAAAGAGGCTTGGATGTTTCAAGAATGGCCTTCAGTTTGGATTCAGAAAGCTTTTCCTACCTGGATTGATAGCAATCTCCTCTGCAACCAGAAATAGGCAGTAACACACACCTGTGTGTGCACATTGCCTTTCTATGCAGAAGGTGTAGCTTTTGTACATTATCAAGGGATGAAAACAGGCCTGAGCCATTCCAAAAGTGACACTATCAGAGGCAGAGGTGCTCACAAGGCTCTAGGAATCAACACAGAGACAGCCAAGAGCAACGCTGCTGAGGCTCGGGGCTTTAAAGATGTTCACATCAAGCTTGGCTGGACAGTGTCTGTCCAGTCTTGAGCAATGACAGCACTACGATTAGTGCCAGCCAGTCCTTTAAGCACCATGCTCAGCAACACAAATACTGACAGGAAACATTCTTAAAAAAACCTTGCTATTTCCAGGTGAAACCACTGTTGCAAGTCACCCGCCAAGAGGAAGAAATGCAGGCCAAGGATGAAGAGCTACAAAAAACTAAGGAAAGACAACAAAAAGCAGAGAGTGAATTGAAGGAGCTGGAACTGAAACACACACAGGTGATTTACAGCACTGAGCCTCTGGGAAACAGTAGTTGTTCTTTTACCATGTCTAGAAGCTGCTATAATAAGGGTGTCTCTCCCCTTGTCATGATTGTCTTCATAGCAATGGTCCAGAACAGAAGTCAGTGCAGACAAGCTCCCAGTAACTTCAGTAAAGGCCCAACATCCACATGAGAACGTGTGGTAGAGCTGCCTGCCTGTACCCCAGGACTGTCCAGTAAAACAACCAATTTGCACTCCAAGCCTTAACTTCCTCTCCATTTTATTTGTGCAGCTTGTTGAAGAGAAGAACCTCCTGGCAGAGCAGCTTCAGGCAGAAACTGAGCTGTATGCCGAGGCTGAGGAGATGAGAGTCCGTTTAGCTGCTAAGAAACAAGAGCTGGAAGAGATCCTGCATGAGATGGAAGCCAGAATTGAGGAGGAGGAGGAGCGCAGCCAGCAGCTGCAGGCAGAGAAGAAAAAGATGCAACAACAAATGCTGGTAAGGAGCAATAAGTGACAAATACAGAAAATAACTTGGATCTCACTGAGATACAACAGAGACTGGCAAACCTCAGATCCTAGGACAGTGTTTGCTGCACAACTCTCTGTAGGATACATGTCTGTGCCACTGAAGGAAGGACAATCAATTGATGCTCTTTCCTCCAGAGTTCTCTTCTTCTCCATCTCAATCTTAAATAATCTTTTCTCTAAAACATTATTTTAACAAGTCTTTCCTTCTATGTGGTCAAGTATTACAGATTGTCTAGTTCTTAATAAAAACAACAAAGTTTACAACACACAGTAATAAACATTAAGCATTTCTTAAGAATTCTATAAATGGTATTTTATTTCTGGAATTCATGTTTCGTGGATTTCTTTTTCCCCCCTCAAAGGACCTTGAGGAACAGCTGGAAGAAGAAGAAGCTGCAAGGCAGAAACTGCAACTTGAAAAAGTAGCAGCAGATAGCAAGATAAAGAAAATGGAAGATGATATTCTGGTAATGGAAGATCAGAATAACAAGCTAAACAAGGTGAGTGTTCTGGGTCCACTTTCTTACCTTGAAAATAGTGAAAGTTGAGAGAAAACCTCTTCCACTAGAACAACAGGAATACTCTTGACCATCTAATCTCATGGGTATACAGTTACATCAGGCCATCAGTCCAACCTGTATCAAATATATTTCTGAAAACTTTTCAGTGCTCATTTAAACAATTCAAAATTGCGTAAAACTACTGTGTCTGAGATCCGCTGTAGCAGCAATATCTTCAAGCAAAATACCCACAGCAGTCAAGCACAATCAGTGGAAGACACGTCTCCTTGTCCAAGAGCAGAGTAAATAATTCTCTTGGTTTTCAACTAATTTCAACCAAACTTCATGATTAAAACTGGAAGTAAGCATGTCTTCCAGCACTTTTTAAAAGGGAATGCTCCTGAGAACTGGGCCCTGTACTTAGCAGCCATCAGAGAGAACACAAGATTCTAAGAGCAGCAGCTTAGAGAACAGGGAAGTCATAGACACCACTCCACAGCTCCTCTGTAACAGAAAAAATGAAATGTATCACTACAATCTCAAGAAATACTGCTGTATTATAAAAGGACAGTCTCTTGGACATTTTTGGTTGGCAAAGATTTGATTTATGATCGCCAATGACAGACACTTTTGCTAACAGAAGTATTTTATTTTTCTTAAGGAAAGAAAACAACTTGAGGAAAGAATAAGTGATCTAACAACAAATCTTGCAGAAGAAGAAGAAAAAGCCAAAAATCTTACAAAGCTCAAGAACAAACATGAATCTATGATTTCAGAACTTGAAGGTAATATGAACAATAGTTTATTGGGGGTTTTGTAGAATTTTTTCTTTTTCCTTTGCACAGAACAAAAAAACCTAAACAAAATCTGGAGAGAACTTCTAAAAATCTGTCAGGTATTTCCAAATTTTTTATGCTGAAGCCAGTTTGGTGAGAATCACCAAATCCCTATGGTGCCAAACCATAGAAACCTTTTATTTTTTATATATAAAAGAGTAGAGAGAAAATTGAGGGGGAAAAAATGCTTATGTTGGAGAAAGATAAAGAAATTATTATTTAGGATGGCTAGAAATAAGGCCTTGCATGCTCCAAAAACACAGTGACTTGTAATTAAATGTATGGCCACACTAGAGGCCAGAACCATTTTCTGCCTAAGTTTGAGATCAGATTGAGGACTCCTGGCACTACCACAGTCGCGTGACCAAAATCCCTCCTTTTTCAGTGCGGCTGAAGAAGGAAGAGAAGGGCAGACAAGAACTGGACAAAGTTAAGAGGAAGCTGGAAGGCGAGGTGAATGATCTGCACGAGCAGATTGCAGAGCTCCAGGCACAAATTGCTGACCTGAAGGCACAACTAGCCAAGAAGGAGGAAGAGCTGCAGGCTGCTCTGGCCAGGTACTCACTCCTGGGTCTGTACTCACTCCTGGGAAAGCCCAGGCTGGAACACATCTTGCCCCTTCCCAGACACTGAGAAGCTGCAGCCACAGATCTCATCTCTCAGTTCATCCCCTCTGTGTGCTTCCCCATTTTCCAAATGTCCTTTTGTGAAAAGTAATTACTCTGTTGCTTGTCCATAGACAAATAATCTGTTTTATTAAATTACCTCCAGGTATCAATGAAAACTCCTCTTCCCACAGGCAAGTGCAGTGCTGTCAAATATGATGAAATGTAACAATCTGCTTCATTGGCAATATGCAAAAATTAATTAAGAGTCTGACCTTGATCCACTCCAGAATCTCAGTGGATTTTCTGTATAAATTTAAGAGGGAAAACTCAACCAAAACTTGATGAATCAACTGATCAGCATCTCCAGACATTGCATCCAGCTAAAGTACAGCTGTCTGGTCTTTTTTGCATTAGTTCCCCCTTTCTTTGGCACTTTCTTGCATAGAACGTATAAATCTTTAGTGTATACTGACTTCCTCAAAGTGAAATTGTTATTACTTGTTTAATTTATAAAATGAAATTATCTCTTTTCAAAAAGGCTTGAAGATGAAACTACTCAGAAGAACAACGCCCTCAAGAAGATCCGTGAATTGGAATCTGTAATTTCTGATCTCCAGGAAGACTTGGAGTCTGAAAAAGCGGCAAGAAACAAAGCAGAAAAACAAAAGAGAGACCTCGGTGAGGAGCTGGAGGCTCTTAAGACAGAGCTTGAGGATACTTTGGATACCACAGCCACCCAGCAGGAGCTCAGGTATGGAGATGGGGCACAAGGGGCAAAAAGGAGTGTCACCAAGCTCAGTACATTACTGTCCATTGGCACTGCAGTAGGGCTGGAATGCTCTTTGCTGCTGCTGCTCCACTGATGTGTGTCACCTTGCAGAGCAAAGCGTGAGCAGGAGGTCACAGTGCTGAAGAGAGCTCTGGAGGAGGAGACTCGAACTCATGAAGCCCAAGTCCAGGAGATGAGGCAAAAGCACACTCAGGCTGTGGAAGAGCTCACAGAGCAGCTGGAACAATTTAAACGGGTAAATAGAAATCCATCTCATTGAAAACTATCTCCTAGATAACACAATTTCCTCTTATAAATCATCTTTATTCACTTCTTCACATGCTTGTAGGCTAAAGCAAACTTGGATAAGACCAAACAGTCACTGGAGAAAGACAATGCTGATCTGGCTAATGAGGTCAGGAGCCTGAATCAAGCCAAACAAGATGTGGAGCACAAGAAGAAGAAGCTGGAAGTACAGCTGCAGGATTTACAGTCCAAATACACTGAGGGAGAGCGTGTTCGGACAGAACTCAATGAAAAAGTCCATAAATTACAGGTAGGAAGGAGTTTGATGCTTTGCTGTGACACCATGGGACTGAGAAGCCCAGTTTATACTGTTCTGTGAGGGTATACCTAGAGGAATTATGGCCCTCCAGCCAAAATGCTCATTTTTTGTCACCTTAAACTCCTACCTCAATTATCACACAATTAACTACAACCACTCCATCTCATGGAACTGGGAGCTTTTAGTCTCACCACCCCTCTGTACGTGTTGCAGTCTGTAATGCCATCACTGATGCAGTGACCATGGTGCAGATCTGACAGTTTCTTTTTGTTTGTTCATTTCTGGGTGGTGGGGAAGATTGACAGGTATGTGGCTTTTGGAAATGTATTATACAGCTATTAAACACACGTGCTCAGAAAAGGTGACAATGAAGGGAGAATGCTCACTCATCTACAGTTTAAGAAATAACTAAAGATCATTTTAAATGGTTCTTTGGTACATGTTCAGTGTCGAGATATACTAATCAAGCTTATTGTTATATCTTGTTCATAGCTGCAGTAAGCTTTGCTTTATTAGTTTAAGCTGGTGGATAAATAAGAAAATAAAATTAAATGCATCAACTTCTGTCAAACTTGGGAAGAGGAAGGAAAATCCCTCAAAAATCCCCATTCTCCTTTGCAGTTCATTGCAAGGAATATACTATTATTTCTTTATGAATATGACTAGATTTTGATACAGAGTAATAAATACTGTGGTAAAGTAGACAAAAATGGCATTAGATAAGATTTCAAACAAATCTAAGGAAACTAAAGTTTGAGGAAGATTTTGAAGCTTTGCAAAATAACTGAGTTTATTCTCTGTGGCATCTCACAGGTGGAGGTTGAAAATGTCACTGGTTTGCTCAATGAAGCAGAAAGCAAAAATATCAAATTGACCAAAGATGTTGCAGCCTTAGGATCTCAGCTACAAGATACACAGGTAAACTTGCATCCAAGATCAGCCCCCCTACAATATTCATAAAATGCACTATAAAAAGAACCAAACTAATGACTGCTTTGCCAATTGATGTGGTGACTGTAGGAGCTGCTTCAGGAAGAAACGCGGCAGAAGCTAAATGTGTCCACCAAGCTCCGCCAGTTGGAGGATGAAAAGAACAGCTTGCAGGAGCAGTTGGACGAAGAAGTAGAAGCAAAACAAAATCTGGAGAGACATATTTCAACGCTGACAATACAGGTATCAGTGCCATAGTTAAATCATTAGCTCCATCACTGAGAGTTCTGTCGGCAGTTCCAGAGGATGTGTAGAATTATCCTGGCACAGCACACAGACATTCAGGGAATTCGTGCTGCTAGCCCAGATAGCAGTTCCAGAGGATCTGTAGAATTATCCTGGCACAGCACACAGACCTTCAGGGAATTCGTGCTGCTAGCCCAGATAAGCACCAGTGGTGCTCCACAATGGAGGCAGCAGTCCTTTAAAGTGTCCTCCCTAGGACAGGTACAAATGCAAGGTAGCTCCACAGATAGTCTTGCACACGAGGCCTGTGTGTGCATCCTAGGTCTGTGCTCTGCCTCATTTCATGGAGGCTGGGTGATGAGTAACTGTCACCAGCTTCACACAGGTCACACTAGGAAAGCTCCAGGTCTTAGTCGTCTCCTGGCCAAGTTTTGTCTCTCTGCCAAGTTTTGTTGTCACAGCTACAAAGATTTGTCCTCTGAATTCAAATTTCAGCTCTCTGACTCTAAGAAGAAGATACAGGAATTTACCAGCACAGTAGAATTCATGGAAGAAGGCAAAAAGAAACTTCAGAAAGAAATTGAAAGTCTCACACAACAGTTTGAGGAAAAGGCTGCTTCTTATGACAAACTGGAAAAAACCAAGAACAGACTCCAGCAGGAGCTGGATGACCTGGTGGTGGACTTAGACAACCAGCGTCAGCTGGTCTCCAACCTGGAGAAGAAACAGAAGAAGTTTGATCAGGTATGGATTTAAGATTCTCCCTTGCTGTGTTATCACCTGTCTGGAACTCACAGAGTGTCCACTGGGACAAG
The DNA here is from genome assembly GCA_013397845.1 of Melanocharis versteri. Classification (NCBI taxonomy): domain Eukaryota; kingdom Metazoa; phylum Chordata; class Aves; order Passeriformes; family Melanocharitidae; genus Melanocharis; species Melanocharis versteri. The sequence goes on along the minus strand of VZTG01002323.1, from coordinate 1,025,028 downwards.
GGGACAAAAAAATTAACTAAAATTTAATTCTACAAACAGTGGTTAATTTTGTATTTATATGCCTTTATCAAAAGCAGAGATTCTTCTCTGTCATTAACATCTGAGAAGACAGCTGCAACAGAAAAACCCTGTTACTAATTACCCCCTATATTGACACTACGTTTTTACAGATGCTAGCTGAAGAGAAGAACATCTCTGCAAAATATGCAGATGAAAGGGACAGAGCAGAAGCTGAAGCTAGAGAAAAGGAAACAAAGGCTTTGTCATTGGCTCGAGCACTTGAAGAAGCTTTGGAAGCCAAAGAAGAACTGGAGAGAACGAACAAAATGTTGAAAGCTGAAATGGAAGATCTTGTTAGCTCCAAAGATGATGTTGGCAAGAATGTAAGTTTTGGCCTTAGAACAATCTCCACAATAACTTAAAATAGCAGCTAAAAAAAGAGATCATTGTTTTCAGTGTGGGAAAATCTCTGCAGCACACAAATCCATTCAGCAAGATCAGATATTTCATACAGAATTCAAAGGTTATTCCATCTGTGTCCAGACTTTCAAGGGACTTGGCAAAGTAGCTGTAGGCTATGTTTATTTTTAACATAACTTCAAGCATGAAGAAGATTCTAATTGATTTCTAAGACTGAAAAAACATTAAAGAGATTCTAAATAATGTACTAGTTTATTACACTTCTTTGAAATCGTAAACTCTGCAAATCTTATTTTATTAGTTATATTGGACTTTGCCACCTGCCTTATATTTACTTACATAACTGCAGCAAATTTCCACTTATGCATTGCCAATCACTTCTTTTATTACAGGGATATGATTATATTACTTCTAATACTAAATAAATTAAATTATGATATTTGACTAGATTAAAAATGAAATATTGGGATAAAGAGAATCTTGTTATTTTAAGACAGTTTTCCAAGTGTACAAAATAAAGCTAATTTACCATTTTCAGTGTAAATTAGTTCATTCATTGTCCACAGCTGGTAGTTTCAAATGTGACCTATACTGCAGGTATACTGTGTATAACTAGAATTATTTTAATTTCTCATACAAGTCTGTTAAATTCTCATTGCTTGAAAGGTCCATGAACTGGAGAAATCTAAACGGACCCTTGAACAGCAAGTGGAAGAAATGAAGACACAATTAGAAGAGCTAGAGGATGAGCTACAGGCTGCTGAAGATGCCAAACTCAGGCTGGAAGTTAATATGCAGGCCCTGAAAGTCCAGTTTGAAAGAGATTTACAAGCCAGAGATGAACAGAATGAGGAGAAGAAAAGACAACTCCTCAGACAGGTAACTGAGTCCTTTCAAAAACCTTTAATTTTGGGACAAAATAGAAATCTGTTTTAACTGCCAGGGAAATCACAGTTAATGGAGATACGGGGTCTGTACACATTATTCAGCCAGACACAGAGTGTTTACGAGTGCCCAAGGACTTTCCTAAACTGAACTTGTTTTCCTTAATGATCAGCTCCACGAATATGAAACGGAACTGGAAGATGAGCGAAAGCAGCGTGCCCTGGCAGCTGCCGCCAAGAAGAAGCTGGAGATGGATGTTAAAGACCTGGAAAGCCAGGCTGACTCTGCTAACAAAGGTCGGGAAGAAGCCATCAAACAACTTCGCAAATTACAGGTATGTAACCCCCAAAATACAGTTTTTACCACTGCTGTGTCTTGTACAGCCACAATTCAAAAGTTAGGTGACATTTGTGAACTCGATGCCCATTACACATGATTGGTCAGAATGGAATTTTAACTAGACTGCCACATTCAAATATCAGTATTTTAACACTCGGTTTGAATGACAGTGGAAAAATTCACAGGGCAAATGATTAAAATCCTAAATTTCATCATGGTAGAGATCTTCCAGAATTCTGTAGCCAACACTCATCTGCTATTGACTTACCCACATGGAGGAAAGCAAAGATTCATATGAAGAGAAAAGACTATAAGATAAAATCTATTACAGAGCTTCAATACAGGTTCCAATACTTGACTCAAGAGTATAAAAGGCTGTTCAGAAATCAGGTTGTCCCTGAATTAGCATGTTCTTGTTTATACTTTAAACCTCCATATCAACTGTCCTGTCACATGCTAACAACTGAACAACAAAAATTTTCTTAATCAGAAGGATTAAGGCTGTACATGTACTCAAATATTCAGAGGACATATGCACAATAGGCATTACAAAAGATGCAATGTTCAAGTGGAAGCATTGCCCTCCCTGGAATAGCATTTCAGATCTTTCCAACATGTGCTACCAGATCTCTGCAGAAAATGTAACTTCAGCAGCATTAAGACAATGCAAATGTGTATGTGTTCTGTTCCGTCCACATTTCTTTTGAATGAAATTGTAACAAATTTGTTATTCTTTTCAACAAGGCTCAGATGAAGGACTACCAACGAGAGCTGGATGATGCACGGGCTGCCAGAGAAGAAATATTTGCTACAGCCAGAGAAAATGAGAAGAAAGCAAAGAGCCTGGAAGCAGAACTCATGCAGCTTCAGGAGGTAAAGTGGGAAACCTACAGTGCAATGAAGGAGATTACACATGGCCTTCGGTAGCAAAACAGAGCTGCAGTGAAGTAATCTAACAGCTCTTAGGGACTGAACTTGTAACAAGTTCCATGTGCTCCACGCACTCCACTAAAGCTGTTGGATCTACATCTGAGCACAGTCAGATTGGGCTGAAAAGAAATCACCTTGGAAGAAAGTACAGATCGCCAGCCTTAAAGGGAAATGAACTGTACGATCCAACACAAATTGTTTTCAATAGCAATAAATTCTTGAGGGCTTAGTGCTATTATTCCTACCTGTATTAAATGGCGATCTTGTGACTAAAACAAATAAAATAGAAACCAGCTGACAGGCTGGATAAAGTGTATTTCATTGTACTTCCCTAGGATTTATGATATGAAAAGAATTTATTCTCTTAACAAGACAACCTATCTCATACCGGCTTTAGAAAATTTACAGTGCTCTGAATCATGCTATAACTATTTGAACATGTACTCATTTCTTTACTATGCTGCTTTTTCCATTTCTCTAGGACCTGGCTGCTGCAGAAAGAGCTCGCAAACAAGCAGACCAGGAGAAAGAAGAGATGGCAGAAGAACTTGCAAGCGCTGCCTCCGGAAGGTAGGAATACACCAAATTACACACAAGGCTCTGAATGTGCTACTAATGCTGCCAAGAGAAGTTTTGTTCTGTTCCCAACAGCCATCTGCTCTTGACAAGACAACATACACACATATGACTACTTTCATTGAAATATCTAGTTCTCCTTCTGAATTATTAGCAGGTCATAATACATTCATAACATACGGTCAGAGCCATAACTACTCACTTCTTAAATTTAAACTTCCAGGACAAGCCTCCAGGATGAGAAACGGCGCCTGGAGGCAAGAATTGCCCAACTGGAGGAAGAGCTGGAAGAGGAGCAAAGCAACATAGAGGCAATGGGTGACCGCATGAGGAAAGCAGTACAGCAGGTACAGCTCGTTCCAGCACATGGCACTTTCTGTTCATGTTCCAGAAAAGGCTGCTTGTGGTTCTGAATATCTGGAGAATTGCCATCCCAAATTGCCACCTGTCATTTGTCTGAAAGCATGCAGCACTTCTGAGAGCATGCAACACTTGTGACAGCATCCCTTCCCACCTTGCAGGCAGAGCAGCTGAACAATGAGCTGGCAACAGAGCGCTCAACTGCACAGAAGAACGAGAACGCTCGGCAGCAACTGGAGAGGCAGAACAAGGAGCTAAAGAGCAAGCTGCAGGAGATGGAGGGAGCTGTGAAGAACAAATTCAAAGCCACAATTGCTGCTCTGGAGGCCAAAATTGCTTCTCTCGAAGAGCAATTGGAACAGGAAGCCAGGTACTGGTCTCCCAGACAGCACGGCTGTCCATTTATTGTTCTGGTTAATGAGACAGAAAATAAACAAAGGCAAGCAGGATTTGTGTCATCAGGCTCTCAGTGCCATTAAGACTTGGTAAAGTCTCTTTCTACTTAACATTTCTGAGACATATGGCAAGTAATTGGAGTTGCTACAGTTTCTGATTGAGATCCATTTTATTGCTGAAAAGTTCTACTGGTACCAAAGGCAGGGATCTGCTCCCCTACATTTTAGAGTAACTGCCCTGTGACTCTGCCAGGTTAATTGCCATAACACATTGTGCCACTTGTTGGATTATTTCTTGAGGAAATCACCTTATGTTTCAGAACACATCTCCTGGAGTACCTCTAGCATACAGCAGAGACATATATTTGGTTTTGTTTTGATCAGAAGAACAGGGCCTTTAATTTTCCTTAGAATTCACCTGTTAAATTCAGTAAGACCTTTAACACAGGGGTCCTTGGTGCCAGTTTCATGAGCCACAGGCCCCAGGCAGGTGGAGAGTGCAGAGCTTCCACATCACCAAACGCTGCCCTGTCATTGCAGAGAGAAGCAGGCAGCGGCCAAGACGCTGCGCCAGAAGGACAAGAAGCTGAAGGATGCCCTGCTGCAGGTGGAGGACGAGAGGAAGCAAGCAGAGCAGTACAAAGATCAGGTACAGACTGTGTCACAGGGGTCTTAGTTGAGGGCACAGGAGTTTTCAGGTTTTGCCCCAAGAAAGGAAGATTCCATGTTGTGCCTCAAGCAAATGCCCTTCTAGAAAGCAGACTGTATGCTTGGATTCTATGCTGGGAGAGCCATACAGTCCACTACTAAAAGATGGGACAGTGTAATTCTTCCATGCTACATCAAGTGCCAAAGCACAAGTCCTTATCAATCAGCCAGCTGCAACAGCCTGACTGCACAGCAATATACAGGACTGTGCACAACACCCTTGGTGCTATATGAATAGAGATGCTGAACACATTTTATATTAAAATATTAGCTTTATCTAATGCATATCCATCTGCAGGCCCAAAAAGCAGAGGTAGGACTGCGTAGCAAAAGAAACAGCAAGGTTGTGTCTGAATACAAAGAGCCATCAGCAAAATGAATTCCCACAAAGCAAAGTTATTTTCAGGCTATAAGCTTCCATCTTTGATTTGGGTCGTGTTTCAGTACAACTCTCAACAGAAGCATGAAATTAAAATGAGGAATGTAAAGCTCTTAGATCTGTTTTAAATTAAAGCATTACTCTAAAATTTCCCTCTAGGCTGAGAAGGGCAACACACGGCTCAAGCAGCTGAAAAGGCAGCTGGAGGAGGCTGAGGAAGAGTCCCAGCGCATCAACGCGAACCGCAGGAAGCTGCAGAGGGAGCTGGATGAAGCTACTGAGAGCAACGAAGCCCTGGGCCGGGAGGTTACAGCACTAAAGAGCAAGCTCAGGTAGAGTGCCCTTGTTTGGGATAGCCCTGCCCACTCACTGACAGCCTTGAAATTTAGAGCTGAACTACAAAAGTGGAAAAAAAATCTGTCAGGTAAAGAACAGACAGTGATAATGCTGCAAAGTTATTCACTCCTTGTGTTAGCTTGGCTCTCAGAACAAAAGGCTGAAGTCAGGAGTGAAGTGCATTCATAGACTGCAGCAGCCTCAGGATTTCAGCTGAGATGAACTGTGATAACATGGCACAGGCCTTACTCTTCTCTAACCAAAATCCTTTTGGCTTAAATTGGATCAGAATTAGGCTTGGTTGCTTTTGAAAACACCCCTTATATAATGGCTGTATCTATTTGTACAGAAGCAGTCACAAAAGGATAGAAATGCTTGTGCTTTTCACACTTTCACACATGCACAACTCACACATAACGACTGTGAACAGTCTTGGACATCACAGGCAGTAAAAGGCAAAGCACATTCAATAATTCTTATTCCAAAGTTTCTTTGGACTTCACCACTAAGGGGTTCAGTGTCATCAGACCAAGGAAAAGATTAAAATGCCCCTTTGCATTTTCTTGTCAAAACTGCATGGGAAAAAGATAAAGCTGTGATCAGTCAGCTACCTCCCTGAGTTCTGTACTCACTGGGTTTGAAAACAAGAGCTCGCTGAAATAAAGAGGCTGACTTGAGTTATAAAGAACTTGCTTTATCTGCATCACTATACCATAACATTTTGCCTTCTACCTAAGACCAACAGTATGTCAGATGAAAAAAAAGCACCTGTCTGGTTGTGTTCTCGAAGTAGTTTGCCAGAGTATTTACCAGTAACATGCTTCAGTGTTCCTGGCTGTGGGTTCTCTTCAAAGTGAAGAGTTATGGACGTGGCAGCCTTTTCCAGTAGCACCACCTTGGGTAGTTACATGCTCCTGGCTGCTTTATGAAGCAGTGGCTGTGTCCAGCCCTTTTACATAGAACACCATAAGGCTCATTTTTGTTTTATCTATATGTAATGTAATTGGCTGTAATGTACTTTGTTTAATTATTTAAAAGTAATTACCTACCTCTGATCATGACCATGTGCCTAGTATAACTGCCCAGGACTCTTTATCTCTGTTTCAGAGGGACACAGGAACCTTCGCATGACTAAGCAGGTACCATGCCTTCAACTTTGCAGCTAGCTTGTATTGCACAAATTTCCATTTTCTTTGGCCCTGGTTAAAATTATGTGAGGTTTCTGCAAACTGTGAAGGCTTGGATATCTTGGCATTAATCTGTTTTATCAAAAAAGACAAATATTACAATAATCTAGCTACCATCAGCTGTTCATCAGTGATACATCTTTCTTACAAGGACGTTATGTACTGACGTAGACTTACCAATGTTGCATTCTCACAAGCTCTACCAACAGAGTACCTAGTCAAGTGCTCTGATTTTTTTTGCATGAATTTTTTTTTGCACATCATCTTTGTGCACTGCCATGAAGAGTAAATTTTTTTTAAATAAAATACACTATTGATTAGTAAAATTCATTAAAAGGACTAATGAATATGGAGTGTCACAGCATGTCATTAGAATTTCACAGTATTTCTTGTGCCTACTGTAATGCTGACCTAAGGTAAGAGCCCATCTAATTCACCTGAGATTTGGGAAGACCTTACTTGCATGTGATTTATCACACACCACACAATCACAGACAAAAGAGAAAGTCTTGCCTTTCATTACATAGCACTCTGTGCCTGCATTGCTTACAAAGAGTTATTACTGAGGCTCTTAGAGCTATTTTACAGACATTACATTGCTTGTTTACTGTTATTAAAGCATAGAGCACGGACACAGAAATTAAAGCTGACACTGTAACCTAGCACAGCATTACGTTATACTTATTAGCACATTCTCTGGAGATAGGAATAATACCTGCACTGCAAAAATTGAAGAGCTATTGCCTTGTAATATTTGTATATTTTCTATTTTACATATGCTGGATTTTGCTGTGAATACACAAATATTTAAAGATGATGTCTTGTCCTTGCATGTGCCTTTTAGTCAGCCTAATACTTCCAGTCAGACTGTTACTCAAGCACTTCTCCAGTAGCACTTGTTCAAAGGCAGATTAAACACAGAGGTGCTAAGCAAACACTGATGCTGAAGGCTTGTCCCAGATACACACATTATTCTAAATGTGCTAATGCCAATGACCACATGAATATTATCAAACTCATAAACTTGTTTGAGAGGAACAGATATAACAAAAAGAGGTTATCCACAGGGCCAATACCAGTTTAAAGAACTGGTAAGTTTATGCATACTGCAACAGTTTAATAAGTAGTTGGTGGGTGATAAGGGGTTCACTTTGTAGCCAAAACTGTAGTGCACAATTTGGTGAGACTCTTGCTGTCATTCCTCCCAGTCCCACGTTCTCTTACAGCATTTCAGTGAATTACTGCAAATGACTTGTGAGAAACCGAGTCCAGACAGTCCAAGGGGTGGAGAGCTCTTCCTTTATTAGCAAGAATGAACAAATTTATTAACCTAATTAGAACTTTCTTGCTTAATAATAATAAGAAATCTCTGCTGCCATAAAATAGTAGACCCTGCTGTTAGACCCTGCCAAGCACACACCAGGGTAGAAATGATACACCCCTGTGTTCAATACATGCCATCAGCACCAGAACAAGCATGGTTCACTATCAGTGATCTTACCTGAAGCTTTATTAGCCAGCAAATTGCCTGCTCACACTGAAGTTTAAGGGCAGAATTATGGGAAACAGACTACGTGTCACGTTTCCATCTTGGAAAGGCAGATTCCTGCCTCTGAACTAAGTCAGTCCAGCCAACGTTCCCACCCTCTTCCCTCATATGGAAGATTGAACTTTGGACTTAAATAGCTGCTTCAGAAAGGGCACCGGCTTAGTCTTTTGCAAGGACAAGACGAGCCTTTAAATATTTATGCATGATTGCTGTACCCAAAAGTGCAGTCTTGAATCTATTAAACACCAAATTAGTATTTTTGGCACAATATCCAGTGATCATGAATTTATTTTATTGCTTATATCTGTGGTCTCAAGCCTTTACAAAGGTTTGCTTAATGAGGGGCAAGTGAGAGGCCATGTCTCAAAACTGAAATGCTTTGTAGCACATTAGCAATGGAGGCCATGGGACAAACCCATCTTCTGTCTCACTTGCTCACACCTCCCCAAAAATTAACCTTGAGGACCAAAGTGTCCCTGCCTTGGGACGTGCCTATGAAATATATGGGGATGGGAGGGAGATGGGAGAGGAAAATGGGGTAAAGTGGGAAAAGCATTTCCTATAAGACACTTGGCACTGCTAAGCATCAGTCCCTGGGTTACAACAGTTCCAAAGCAATGACTGTTTCCTCTCTCTGTTGGGAGAGACTGGAGTTACTCAGAACCTGGATATCACACCTGTCATAGCACCTGTGGTGCTCTGAGCAGTGCAGCCTGTGCAGAGAGGAACTGCAGGCTCAGAAATGCCTGCTGACATCCACAGCACTGCCCCAGGCCCAAGGCTCCTGGGGGCAGAAATTCCGTACAAATTGCTCTCTCTGCTTGCTCCTCCAGAGGGACAGGAGGGACACTCCTCTGCTGTGGCTTCCACTCCTTTCAAGTACCACCAGTTCCAGTTCCCATAGGGGAAAACAGTGAAACGAGGGGAAGAGTGGGGTTGATTTGGGGCTGATGAGACTGTTTAGAGGAGGACAAGGACACAAGCACAAGAACAGGAAACTCATCGCATTTCCAAGCAATTGGGAGTCTCAGCCTGTTCACAAATTACTATTACATGTTACAGAACAGAAAGTGGTATGAGAGGCCCACAGCTCTTGGCTTTTCTGCATTTAGAACCATCAGCCCCACAGGTCCTGTTACAAAACTCTGTTTATTTGTGAAGACTCCAAATGACCTAACATCTGATTTTTTTTTTTCTATTATTTTTTCCCCTCTTACTGCAGGAGGGGAAATGAGCCAGCATCTTTTGCCCCACCCCGTAGATCTGGAGGCAGAAGAGTAATTGAGAATGCAATAGATGGAGGTGATGACGAAATGGATGCAAGAGATGGAGATTTCAATGGAACAAAAGCCAGTGAATAAACACGCTTAAAAAATTGCACTGCACAAGGGGAGGGAGGGAGGACGGTATTTAGCACTGTATTAAGTCTACTCTTAGTGTCAAGGTCACATACACCCACTCCTCTGACAGATAAAAGCACAACTGCCTTGTCTCCAATGTATAGATTGACGCTAAAAGTACTCCAAAACTTATCTTACCCTGAAGTGTATTTGAAAAGGTGGGGATTTGTAACAGAGTAATTCTCTTTGAGAATCTTGCAGAAAGTGAGTTCTAGTAGGTCAAATGATTTAAATCCCAGTGAACTATAGTCTACACAGGATTTGTGAGATTGTTGCAGGAAAAAATAGGCATTGCTCAGTTAATCCTTTCTTAAACTTTCATTTTGTTTTGAGTATCCAGTTAATATAGGGTTTTCTCCTGGTTACTACACCCCTGATGCACAATTCACAAGGTGGAAGTGCCTTTTTAATCACGTACTGAAAAACATCATTTGTTCAAATTTGTTACAGTTTTATATGCACCATGGATGTGCTTACACACTAATAAAAGGCTATAAAAATGACTCCACTGTTCTTGTGTACAGGTGTCACTTGAAGGGAAGGGGGGATGTGGCAGAGCTCTAAAACTGAAATACTTCTTACAAAAGTTCATCTGTAATCATTAGAACAAGACCCTGATTTTCTCCAAAGCAATGCTTTTGAAGAAATACAAAAAAGTCTGTGCACTGAGCTGGAAGTAAAATGGCATAACCACATGGGACAGGTTTGATTCCCTCAGGGACACACAGTGCTGAGGTGCCCTGGGATGCATCCAAGGGCTGGCAGCCACAGGACCTGCAGGAGACTTGCAGCACTCTGGGGCAGGAGCTGGAAAGCAGTGGGGGCCCTACCTGTCTGTCTGTGGGCAATGAACCCACCCTTTGACATCTGTTTTGTGCAGAAATATTTCCAACCAGAGCCTCTAGGGCAGGCTGAAACCGTTAGAAACAGCAGCCCACACTGAATGCAGGGATCCAAGCCAAGCTATTCTGCACTAAGGCATCAGCATGCAGTTACTTTTTATTTTTGGAGCACTCCAGCAAGACCACAATCTACTCTTGGGAGCTACCAGGACCTACCACAAACCCATGCAGCTCCAGCACTTTCAAACAGCAGCAGCTCTCTGGTCACACCGGGGCAGTAGGGAGCCATGCACAGCAAAGCAGGATGTAAAATCACTCCAAATCCAGTGCAGAGAGCTTACCTGGTGCCTTTGATTGAACAGCAAGTGAACCTTAAGCAGTGTGACTACAGGGAGAGCAAATCATGCACAAACATCCACCTTGACAGCTAAAGCAATCATCTTCTAAATCTAAGCATTGTTTCTCAAGCACAGAGATCATGAACTGGGGATTCAGACTAGGCACCATGTAGCCAGCAGAATCAGAGCCCAGAGAATTCTCTCTGCTCATGAAAGAGTAAAGGAAGAATCCATTTAGAGCAATTAAGATGACCAGCTGAGCAGAGAGGGGTTAGGAGTCATTGGATAAGACTTGATCATTGCTGGGTCAGGCACAGAGCCCAGCTCTGTAGAGATGCTCAAGAGCTGGCTGTTAACACAGCTGGTGAGCTTGCATGTGTGGGAACAAGGAGACAAGCAAGTCAGACTTCACATTAAATGGTCTTAAGCACCAGTGCTTGGAGCAGAACCAGCAAACTGAACATATATAAACCACAGTAACAACTTGCAAAAAAACTCAAAATGCATCAACAACTCGCATTCAAAATAAGCTTTATTCTGCTCCCCAGTTAAACCAACTTCATAGGTGGACTGAAAAATGGAAATCATCTGTGGTTTATGTATTCTAGAGAAATAGATGCCTCAGTGGCTGTTTTCATAGCACTTCCTTAAAAAAAACAAAAAAACCCCAAAAAAACATCAAACCCATTTATGTATTCTTTTGTCAAGTAAATTCTCCCCATCCCCTGCCACAAAAAAACCCCATAAAAATTGTTTAGTCATGATTAGTTTTGCAAGTACAGGCTTACATAAAATATGTTAACACTGGGAATGAATCTACTCCATTTAAAAAACAAATGCAGTAATATTCTACAGGGGAAAAATTATTTAAAAATAATTCTCTACTCATATACACTTCTCTAGCATAAAGGGTTTTTCAGGTTAAAAAAGCATCTCTAAATTAGTAACAGCTGATATATTCATATAGAAAAATAAAACAAGAAAAAAATCACTAACACCCAAGGCACCTTAGTAAAGGGAGGTTTGTAAAGCAGTAAGACCCACCTATCAAGATGCTAGAACTAGAAACTTAATCAGGTCTGGCCTCCTACAACCACCAGGCTTTATGGGCTACTATGGGGTTAAAAAAAAAAAAAAAAGGTCTACATGCTATAAGCTCTGGGATCTCCCAAGCTCTCTAAGCACTAGACATGTCTCACCTTTAACCATGACCTGTTCTGAATGACAAATCAGAAACACCTTGCCACTACAGAGGCAGGTTTTTGTGCAGCAACATTCTGGTCAGCAAACATCCCACGAGGAGCTGAGCAGCTTCCCTGCAGAAATACACCTTTCTCCACACAGAAACACTCCTTTAATTTGGGTGACTGCAGCATACAACACCCATGGTAGAAAGCAGAATTCCAGCCAGAACTGGTGCTGTATTAACACCAAAAGCCAAAGCCTGAGGAGCTGCATAGGGAATACTGCTGTGCTGTAGGCAGAAGGACAATGGCTTTGGCAGTGTCAAAAGAAATGACCTTCAAGGAGCTATTTACAGCAGCTGATGCAGGAAGCAATTCCCAGTCCTGCACTGCCACAGTCAGCATTGCTTTGTCACACTTTGTCACCCACAGAACTTGCCCAGAGGCCACACTGGAAGCCACTGCCAATTGTGACTTCTTGTTCAGCTCTCACCTACCCTGACGCTGCTGTCTGCTTGCTCACTGATATTCTCTTTAAACCTAAAGCTTGAAATACACATTTCTTCTCCTTTCCCAAAGCCAGCCAGGCTTTTCATAGCAGCATCTTGACAACACTTTGTGAGGGATGGCTCATAGGTCCTGGGACGTGTGAGGGCCGTGTTCCAAACTCCAGGCGTTTCACCAACCTGCAAATGCAAAATAGAAGTAGGGCTCAGTGTAACCATGCTCAGAATAACTGCTCACTTCCAGAGCACACCACTCAGCTGAGAAACCAGCAGATGAAAGAACAGCACTCTGAGCACTGCACGAGCCCATTCCTTACCTGGGCTGAGGTTCCACTGTAACACAGGGCTCCATTTCCCTTTGAGTAATGAACACTATCTTTTACAGGTGTTGGAATTTCAGTTTAGCATTGCAGCAGTAGATAATCAGCTGCATGAATATGTAAATGTATGGCCCCTGAGACTTTCTTGCAGGAGCTTTCATGAAGTTTCTCCCCAGGCTAGGAGAGCAAGTACAACATGGAACATTCCTTCCAAACAACACAACTGAGCACTGGGTACCCATTCAAACATTCAGAGAAATTTCTAAGTTGAGTAAGGTAACTCCCTGTCAGCTGCTACTCAAAAACACATCCTAGCAACTGTAAAGCATTCTGAGTGGACCCACTGTTCACCTTTTTTCCAGTTCTCCCATAAGTGAGAAACTATGATAAGGGAAGTCTCCCTATATACCGTAACATTCCTGAAACATCACTTGTACAAGAACATAAAGCATAAAAAAAATTGAACCAATAAGCAAGAACTGTTGTACTTTGTCCCATTTAAACACTGATTTATAATAAAACACATCTTGCACTTTCTTCAGATTTGAGGCATTCTAAACTTGATTTCAACTAGTCTTCGAATTTCAGCAGCAGTGATTCCAAATTTTAAACCGACCCAAACATTCAAATCACAACCCTGAATTACTGAATTTCACGTACTTTGAAAACAAATCTGTCTCTACCAAAACAAAGACTTAAATACTAAATACCAGTCCCTAAGTTCCAACACCAACAGCTGTCACCAAGGCAGCAGCAGAGCCCAGCACTCACCCTGTATCACACAGAGGCTGGTGAGGACTCAGGCGTGTTTCAAGGACATCTCTGTTCATGTACATGGACACCGAAGGTCTGTTTGGAGACTGCTCATACACAAAGTTCCGGCAAGACGCAAGCTTGGACTCCAGAGCCTGAAGTAAACAGATGAGGCAAGTGTCAGAACCCTTCTCTTTCAGAAGATGGCATCGTGGCACACCAAAATGGCACTGAAGTGTGTGCGTTTGGGAATTTTTTTCCTTCTTTAAGAGTGAGCTATCCAGTAGAGGAACCTGCAGACCCCAGTGCCCCATGAGTTCGGAGTTTGTGAAGAGATGAAGACAGTCATCTCTCTAAAGCTGAATCTCTGTTTCTGTAGGGAGCTGATGCTCTTCACCAGCAGGAACACAAAATCTTCACTTTCCTCAGGGAGATTTTTACATCTTTCTTACAGGCACCATTTTTTAAATTACTAAATGTTCATTTGAGCTATCTGCTTCCTTAGACATGTATTAGGTGGTACACCAGAGGGAACGACCCACAGATATCCTATTCTCCATCACATGCCCCCATTCTAGATCATTTCACCTTTATTGAGTTGCTTTTTGGCTGTATCAGTTCTGCAGCTCAGCCCATGAAAGTCTCATACAAATGCCTTTGAACAACACAGCACCGAGGCATAAGGAATGAAACACAAGTAATGGCATAATTTTCCCAGCATCAGCACTACCTTTAGTATCAAACTACAGCTTAGCAGGACATTAGGCTTTGCTCAAAAAACCACTGAACTCCTAAGGCAAACTTCACCAGAAGCCTTTTGGACAGCAGCCTGCTAACTTCTCTGCCTTTCATGGGAACAGATCCCTTCTCAGTTTACTCATGCTGACTTATTTTTTCTCCACATGCACTTCCAGAAATTCATAGAGGGAGATCTTATCCCCGTCAGGATTAAAACTTAGAAAAACAACCAGGGTCCACCTTTATTTGTGGGCTGGTCAGAAAGGTCTGAAGTCCAGACCAATCCCAAGGCCACACTTGGCTAAGCTGGGGCCAAAAGACTCTTTCCAGTCTCCTCTGAACAGCAGCACAAGTAGTGCTGGCTGCAGTTTCCAACTGCTCCAGCTTTCCAAGAGCATTGCCTGGCAGGTAATCACTCACCCCCACTTTTCGCAGCAAGTCTCCCACAATATTAAGTGCAGATATTCTTGCAGCTGGTGTGAGAGGAGTTGCACCGTAACTGTCCTCAAGACCTGCACGGCAGGTTAGAGAAGGATATGTTACTCATGGAAAGAAAAAAAATAAATAAAATAAAATTGACCCTACTCTCTTAGAGAAGACGATTCAAGTAACACAATTAAAGACCACACAGGTTTTTAAAACCTTTCCCCTAAATTAGACCAATGTCTCTGGGATAGTTGTGAACCAACAGTAAAGTCCCAATAGCTCATCTTATCCCTCATTATTACTGGACAGTTCAAGTCAATTGAAATGAACAGACTATGAGTAAACTCAAAAAAATCCCAGTCTATGAATACTGAGACCATGGTAATTGGATTTAGGTGTATTTACACTACACTACACACTCAACTCTGTGGCTAAAGGAGGCATGAAAAGAAGGGAGCAAACTCTAGCAAAAACAAGAGCATCAAATGGTATTTCTGAGCTGGCTCCCTGGCAGTCACCTCTCCTAAACGTCCCAGGAGTGGGTATGCTGACAGGCGTCCGACGCACTGCGGGCGTTGAGGGCACAGATAAGGAGGCCTGAACTGCAGTGTCTGTTCTTTCTGCTTCCAGGGGAGTTCTCATTGGTGTTTTGGGTTTCTCCTGTTTCTGCTGCACTGCAAGCTCTTGCCGTAGATCTATGAAGGAAGCAACACAAAGCAAGTGTTGGAGTATGCAGCCACCAAGATAAAAACAGGAGGTAATCTTTTGCTCAAAAGATTTTGCTCCTCATGGAGCTGAAGTAAAGTCACCTATCCTTGTAAAAGATTACTCCAGGCCTATCTCCAAAATCCGGATAACTAAAGGCCTTACTAGGATTGTGGCCCAAGATGTTTTAGTAGTGTTAGCTCAGTTGCTGTTACCTGGCTTTCATTTTCAAACCCTTTCATGAGGCTGCCCTTCACAAATGTTACAGGCTGGTAAGCAGAGGCACATCAAGTCCAAGGCCTGGCAACCTGGGAACACCTTGGGTACATTCTGGCTCCCTGCAAGGCTGACATCCTACCTGTTGTACCCTTTTCTATCCTGGTTTCCACATGAAGGAAACTTGACCTGAGGCCAGGTGGAAGCCACATCATTATCTAGGCAAGGGATAGAGCACTTCTGTCCCACAGCCTGGCTGTAGCTTATGGATACCATTCAAGGGCACAGAATCCAACATCAACCAGCTCCAGGGTCTCTCTCTTCTCACCCAGCCTTGTTGACAGATAGCAAAAAGCCAGTACATTCCAAGGCAACCAGAAGTCAGTCACAGCCCTCCTGTTTTACTTCCCCATTAGTGCTTCACTCCACTCTCCACAGGCCCGGAAACAATGAGGTTAATGTGTATTAAAGCAGACCTTCATGGGTTACAGGAAGCCACACCAGCACATGCCCCAGCTGGACTGGCTCCTCTCAACTCCCTAAGGCCCTGATTAGGAGAAGGCTGGAACAGGCTTTTGTTTCTCTGAGTGCTCTGGAACAAGGTCAGGAGTTCCAGGAGCGGGGGCAGAACATTCTTAAGTTCCCTTACTTGTTTCTACATTTCAGATAGCAGGTTTTAAAGAAGCAAGGTTAAAAGCCCAGCTCTAAGGCATGTGGAGAGGACTGAACAGCTACAAGGCAGTGGGAGAGAAAGGAAAAGATGCAAATAACTTCTGTCTAACCTCTAGCTTCATCTTTCAGGCGCTGCACAGACTCCAGGAGGTTTTCTTTCTCATCCAGCTCACTCTCCAGAAAAGCATTTCTTTCAATAGCCTGGTTTAAACGCTGTTCAAAATCCTCCAGAGACATTATAGTGGCTCTGAAAAAGAGTGCATTAGGTGTCACTACCAGATCCTTCAAGCACATGCAGGACTCCCTCTCCCACACGAAAATGGATACTGTTGCAGTTTTGTTTGGTTTGCTTTGTTTTATTATTGTATTTTTATTTTAGCCTGTAAGACATGAAGGAGTGCCGTCAGGGGAGTGGAAGAGGTAAAAAAAAATTACTACATTGCCCATCTGCAATGAATCTCTTCAACACAATCATCACACAAGGGATAGTTCAGAATGGCAATGCTAACGAGTACAGTGTCACAAACAGCTCAGTGACACCATGCTCACAGGACAGAACAGACATGGAAAAAAGAAAACGCAAAAAGCAGATCACCTTTTCGCTCTTTCCAAGTCATCATTTTCTTGCTCAAGTTCTCGAATGTATTTCTGAAGCTGCTCTTTAATAGCTCTTGTCTGTGCCAAGTCATCTTCCAGTGCAGAGATTTGCCTGTATCCTTCCGAATGCTGCATTTCAATCTTTTCCTACTCAAAGGCAAATCAAACAGCACATCAGGTACTTAGCAATACATGTTCTCTTTTTGCAGCATTCTCTGAGCCCCTTGAAAGGCAGAGATAGATGCTCTGAAGTTTTTTGAGAAACATCACTTTACACATATTAAAACACCAACAGATTCAATTGCTCACATACTTCTGGGATGCCAGCAGACAAGAGCTCTTCCTGTCACTTCACTCCTTATCAAACAGAAGTGCTGGGGAACAGTTCCCAACACTCACAGCACAGGGCCATTCCTTGCTTCTCCCAGACAGCCTGACTTAGCACAGTTTCTTAGCAATAGACAAAGCAGGATGCAAGAGAAGCCACTTATTTTCAACCCTAACGTGAAGTCAGGCAGTATTTAGGAGCCAACGTAACAGGAATAAAAAAAAATTTCCAAGTGTGACGCTATCACGTGCTGCTGTGGAATCAGCAAGATTCTGCACTGCCCATGTGGTTTTATTAGCCCAAAGCAGGTTCAGAATTCTAGATGACAGAGCATTGCAGGTACAGTTATACTTTGGATGGGAACCTAAACCAAACTCTGTCTCTCTCTACACCACATACACAAGGGTGCATTAAGGACAGGCATAGGCAGGGAGGAAGACTTAGCTTCCACATCAGATCTCTCTCCTGCACTGCCACTAAATGTGGAGCTCGTTCCACAGCATGTGATAGGGAAAGCTCCACAGCACATTATTACAATGCTTTATACTCAACCACCTTGCTACCAGACCACTTCAACATGCCTGAGGTTTTTTAGAAACTCCAAGATTGCTGTGTAAGCAACATTCCTGAAGTGCTCTCCAGACAGAATTCAAGTACAAAACACTTGAAGTGACTGGAAACAAATCCATGCACTGGAATTTGAAAACCATGGCAAGTAGTCTAGTGTGAATGATAATGTGAAGACAGCTATTTTAGCACATGAAATGCATAGACAAAGAGGAGGGAAAGAGATATCCGTCCTGAAATAAGAAATCATTATTTGATAGCAGTGTGGTGACACTGCTGTAATTCCAAATCTCTGAAACCCAGCTAAGAGCCTCTAAGCTCCAAGAGGCAGATTACTTTCAACTGGTTTCTCAGGACTCTCTAAACCAACCCTCCAAAGCACCATTCCCATCAGTTTTTAGGTGGTGTGAGCTGATTTCTGAGGGGGAGCAGGCACACACACTGGGCTGGTCAGCTCAGAGCCACAAGCTGTGTGGGCCTGGCAAAGTTCACTGGTGTTGACCTAGATGCAGATCCCAACCCCGATGGGCTCAGTTAACACTGCTGCTCAATAGCTTCATGAGATTAATGCTTTGCTCTTGAATTGATTCAGATAAAAGACCAGAACTGCAAGGTCTGAGTCTTTGTTTTCAGCCAATTGTAATAAACTATCAGCTGATCTGGCCCTCAATGGTGGCTCTGTTCCTTCACTGCAGGCTGTTACTGCAGTTTTCAGGCTGCATGAATAGCCAATTGTTGAATGGTTTATTTCAAGCAGAATATATTTTAAGAAAGTTATCTACTGTGAAGAATGATTTCAGATTTTCTAAAATATGGCTACCCTCCACTTTTTGAGGCTCTGTATTGCTTCCCACTATTTTCATTCTTCACTGTTTTGGGCGGTTCACTGTCCCTTCCTCTCATCCCAGCTACTCAAGAGAAAGGAAATAGTCTACACACTCCTCAATTAAATGAACTATGGATTTTATTTTTAAAACTTTTGTCTTCTCCCCAAACCCATCAGGTCCATGGGTTTCTGTGGCTACCTGGAACAGCAGACTAATACTCCATACAACATGCACAACATTTAATATTTCTAAGGTGCTACAACAAGAACAACAAGGATTAAAGCAACATAAATACAATGAAACAAGTCTTGGAGGTCTTGCTATCAAAAAGCAGGGAGTGGAGGGAATGGCTAAACTGGTGCTGAGGGACAGGACATCTGCCTGGAACAGAAGAGTATTTCCTCAAGACAGTAATTTGGACAACAGTTTAAACAAAAGGCATTGCAACCTGGATTCATGAAGTGATTAATCACTTACACAAATACCTTCACTCCCACTAGCTCATTATTGCATCCAATTGAGTAGAAGAAGTGTAATTACATTAATCTCTGCTTCCAGAGATTGACCTAGCCCTACAAAACACAGTGTAGTACTTCTTGGGTGACTGTAACCCATCTGTAAACAAAAGGCCTAAAATAAAACTTTTAAAAGTCACACCAATTTCAGTGACAATTTTTTTCCAAACTTAAAGAGAATTTAACAGTATTTCCTAAACATGTCAAATCAGCACAGCAGCATCTTTGATGCAACTGAAATGAGGCACTCATCACTCTTCATAGTCTAGATAGCTTCGTTGTTTCTTAAGCCACTGTGTTAAGAAGCCTCATCTCAATAAGGTCATATCCTTTATGTTTTATAGTTCTGGAAGTTAACACCTTTCTGCTGGTTCTCAGTTTCACAGAATGCTAACAAAGTGCAAAAAGAATAACTCATTTTTCCCTAAGGACAGACAGATTCAATAACAAAACCAGGACTGAAACTGTTTTATGACTCTCAATTCTATGTGTTACCCACCAGCTGCTGCTTCCCAGCTTATCTGAAATGTCAGATAATAAATACACAACTATGTAAAAAGGGTTTAAAACTGAGTTTCCTTACATAATGCAAAAACACAGCTGCAGTGTTTGTACTTTGATTGTTCTGCAATATTATCTGTGACTGCATGATGCAGACAGCAAGAAAGCTATGAACAAAAGCACTAAATAGATGGAAGAAGGAATAGAACAGCAGCTCTCTTGTGTTCACACAGTCTCCACTCTACTGTGGCCAATTTTCTCCCATCTGAAAGCTATCCTGACACACAGCCACAACCTGTGAACAGGGCTCCAGGAACACCACCAAGGAACACAGAATCCTCAGAGCTGACAACAGGTTGGCATTTCTTTAGTTTTAAAGACTTTCCTTTCTGCAGTCTTTTGGTCAATTCTTTTGTATTCTGAGGTGACACCACAGGGCAAACAGTCTGCAAACACCTGTCCCGTTCATCTCTGCACTGAGGGTGTGCACACAACGTGCATCACCAGCTCTCACCTTCACTGACTCCAGCTCCATCCGCAGACGGTTGTTTTCTGATAGAAGATCTCTGTTCCGGGATTCTGTTTGTTGCAGCTGAGTCTCCAGTTCAGCTTCATACTCTCGGCTCCCCTCTTGGAATTCACGCAATTCCTCCTGTGTATTCTCAGCACTACAGAGAAATTCCAGCAACAGAACTCACCATAATGAACAACAAAAAAAACCATCTCTTGTACACTCAAGGTAAAAAAAACACTGCTCTTGAACATAGAAGGCTATATGCCCTTCTCCAACATATGCATTCAATAGGAAGAGAGAAACATATGCTAATGTTTCCCTGCCATGCATGGGAAGTCACCCCATAGCAAACTGGTAAACAAATAAAAAAAGTCCAGATAAACAGAAAAAAACCCCAGCCTGTCTTCACACTATAGGTGTTGAGGATATGTGGCATCTGTTTAGTTTGTCAATTGTCCACTGCCACTGCACATTTATTCCATTATTCAATTCTATTATTTATTTGGAAATATAAACAAAGCCGTTATTCATTAGCAACAAAAAGTGAGTAACAGAGAGAAAGATGAAAGGAAATGTTTTATATTGTTGAACAATTCTATTGAAACAATCCTCCAGCAAGCTAAACAAGGAGCAATGAAAGGTCTGTGTCTTTGCATGCAGTGTTATGCACCTTATCCAACAACTTGGAGGAATGAAGCCACTGCCTTACCACTGCTTGTATTTCATAGCCAACTCCTTCCAGTATCTGGTTTCCTCTTCCACTGAGCTGAAGTGATGTCCTTCTGAGTCTTCCATAATGAGTCCTCAAAGTTTAAAACTCCTGTTTCATCTCCCCCCCTGAAAAATTAAAGGATCAAGCATAAGAACTAAGGCAGTGAGCAGCCTCACCATCCTCACTGCAGAGCAGAACACCCCTCCTCCCACACAGCCACTGCTCGCCTGGAGACCAAACTAAAGACCAGCCTTGACAGCAGCCTGTCAGGCAGACCATAAATGTGAAAGAATTCCTGCTAAGTCACTTTCACCCAGTTCTCCCAAAGCTGCTGCAGGCTTACACCACATTCCCAGCAGTCAGCACCTTCGGCACCTCTGACTACAACAAAACTCCAAACCTGAGCTGCAGCTGCACCAATGCACAGAGAACAGAAGGGGAAGAAAACAACTCGGGCACAACTTCAGCTCCAAACACACTGCAATTCAACGCCCTAAAGACACTTATTACGAAATTACAGAGAAACTTCAAAGACAGAGAGATTAGGTACTCAAGATACTGATTTCCTGAGTTAACATTTCCAGGAACACATAAGCTTTTTATGGACATAACTGCTGGACACATGAAAAATTTCCTCCTAGGTCAACACAGACAAAGCTACCCAGCTTTAAATCTGAAATATCAAAATCCATGTATGGCTACAATGTATCTGGGTACCTCAGAGAGCCATGGGAGAAGGGAGGGTAAAAGCTCCCCAGAGGTTTTAGCAGGATAGCACTGGCTGGGTTAGGTACACAGATAAGATTGCAGCAATCCAGACCATCCAGCTGTTCCTGTGCCAGCACAAACCCGGTCACGGGACAGAGTCCCAAATGGGAATGACACATGAAAGAGCCACAGGGGAATCAAGAACCTTAAGTTGGTCACTCCCACTTGAGGACTTAAGTATCTAAACACCACAATTATATAAAATAAATGCCCTGTGATGTGCATGACACACTCTATTAAACGGGTCAGTAGCAAATATAATTTCATACAAGTTAGTCTTGACAATGGAGAAACATCAAACCTAGTGTTCTGCATAATCTGCCCATGTCCAGCCCTGGGTGAGGCAAAGATTCCACTCAGACATTATCAATTTAACAGAAACCACGTAAGATCAAGAACAGCAAATAGAGGCGGAATTGAAAATTCAGGACAGTGGTAGCTGTCAGAAAACCGTATCACTGAAATCTAATGACTGAAGAAACACAGTTCTACCAAGTTTCCACTCCAGTTCTGCTGAGCAAAACCCTTCCTAGAGGTAATTCTGATGGAACACAGAAGAGGGATGGCTGAAGTCTTCAAAGATCACTTAGATGTGAGCCCTGCCTTCTACTCTTCTTTATGATACTCATAAAATGCTGGAGTAGACCCTCTGAGCAGCACGTCTTAGCTAAAGAAAACGTGCATACACTGCACACCTATTGAACTCCAGGGAAGAAAATACCTTCAAGCTGTGTCAAGACTTTCCTCTCCAAATATCATCTGATGCAAACAGGATCGATTAACAGCCACCTATTTAGTAACTCTACTGAGACAAATCCAAGTAGTTCTTACCTCTACTACAGACAAAAGTACTCAAAGTAGTCTGGCAATCTAAAGCCCAATTCTCACATACCCAAGCAATGCCACAAAGCCCAAGTCCTCTTGACAGCTCAAGTAATTATCAGATTACTGAGCAAGGAGTAAGCAGCGTCACAGCTGAGTGGGGCTGTGCCCACATACCTCAGTGCACAGTATCAGCTACACACTCACAGAAATTACACTGTTATTTAAAAGGGGAGTTGGCAGGTGAGGAGAAAAGTTACTAAGCCTTTGTTTTTATAACTGAGTTTGACACAAAATGTTCATTAGACAAACCTACATGTGTTCTTCCAAACAAATAAAAGCACTGTATAATGTATTGACACATTTCCAGCATAAAATCTCAAGGCTGAAGTACGCACTGAGCAGAAAAAGAGGAAAAGGAGTGTGAGTAAGGAGTGATTTTCCAAATGGTACTCTTGCCCATTAAAAAGAAAATCACGACCAAGCATAATTAACATTCTTGACCAAGGATAGTTTATGTCACATGTACTCTGTTATTTTTAAGTGAACTGAAAGTGCCTTTGATGTTAATAAGCATCTTCTGCTCAAGGCACCTGTGTACACCCACACTGATCCAAAGATGAAAAATACAAACTTAAATTGAAAAGAAAAATTCCAAGTTTGAGACAAAGTATTAAGCCTTTTAAAACTTTTTTTCTGAAATTCGTCTAAGAAGAGTGCAAGCAAAAACCACATAAGTCTTGTTAAAGTGCCTATAGAAAGGGTAGGGCTATGACTGGTTTTCCCCTGCTGCCTTCTCCCCTTGATTTTTAACAACTTGGAGACAACATGCAAAATGCCTGAAGAGAAATTAATTAGGAGCTCCTCATGGTCTGGGCTCACTACAAAAGCGGGGAAAGCAAGGACGGGGTGAAGGAGGTTTCAGAAATTCTTTGTTAAACACTGGAAAAGGTGGAAAAAACGAGGAGAGAAAGAGTTAACAGGCACACACTGGCTGCACCTTGCTTGTTTTCGCACACACGAAGCCAGAAGAAACATCTGGCCAGACTTCCTGCGTGCAGGCAGCACAAACGCTGGTCACAGGCATTACAAACCTCCACATCATGCAGGAAGTGGAAGTGATCATGGGTGGGGACTGGAATTTTGCAATAGGAAAAACACGGCAGCATAAATGTTGCAGGAAACAATTTCATACCAGTGAGAGCAGAATTGCAAAACTCCTAAGGAAAAAAAAACAAGTACCGAGAAAAGCCACACACAATATTATTGAAGGAACTTCAATTTGGAAATCAGTCTGAGTTCACCTAAACTCATAAGGGCCTCAACCTAGCTTGTTTCAGTCCTAGAAGACAGAACTCAAAACAACCCTGATACTGAACTTTTTTCTTCACAAAAGAACATTTAGCTTGGCAAACAATGCTAGCCTACCTTTGTAGCAACGCCTAATGGTCCAAGGCAAAGAAATTCATACTGTAATAAGAAAGTAAAATAGTACCACAAATACTACAGAATTATCCACGACAGAGATGATGAAGCTCCTATCAGACTGTTTTTCCTAAATGTAAACCAAAACAAACCATCTCTCTGCTCCTGAAAAGTGGCTTTCCCATCCTATGAAAATTAGACTTGGTTAAAATATTCCCCTTGAAAGGGTCTTCCTGTAACACATGGCCCTGTTTTCTTTTGTTTAAGCAATACAAAAGAAAACCACCACAAAAGAGAAAGAAAAGGGAGAGGTCACGGGAGCGCCGGATTACTACAGAATCCCACGGCCAGCACTGAAAAGAGTTATCAGCTTCTCCGGGGCTTCTCTACCAAAAGGCTGAATTCAGCAAAACCCTCCTCTTCTCAGCAACCAGTCCAGCTCCGATACTTTCAACTTCCCAGCGATTCCTAAGGCAACTCCGCACTTTTCTCCGCTGAAACGCCCGACCTTGATGGTTCCAGCTGCAAGCCAAGAGGTCAGCGAGGCAGCGCTCCCGGATCCCATTGCCATGCGGAGCACGAAGCCGGGCGGGGGCTAAGCCAGCGGGCACGGCTCCCACGCTCCGCTCCCCGCCCCACCAGCACGCGCACGAGCAACTCCAGAAGCAGAAGGAGGTTCAGGTCGGCGCGGGGCCGCAGCCGGGCAGGGTCCCGTGTCCCGTGTCCCTGTCCCTGTCCCCGGCCCCGCTGCCCCGGGCCGTGCCGGGCTCTCACCGCGCTCCNCTACAGGCACACGCACAAGGCTCCGCATCTTCTGAGGTGTTAAGCGTGTAAACCAGCACGTGCCGTAATTTTAAAGGCGTGATTGCCCTTAAAATTGTCTAAAAGGGGAAAAGCTTTACATTAATTCATTTTTTTTCTCAATTCAAAAGACCTCTGCTGCGAAAGCAAGCAGCGAGACAGCGCCCGTAACTATTCTTAATGCCAGCCCAACATCCTTAGACCAAAGTCTCCTTTTCCCAGCCAAGGACAGGTTTCTGTGTCGCAGTCTATGAAATATTAGACACCTCCACTCATCTCGTCCCAGCATGATGTCACCGTTCCGGAGAAGGAGCGGCTGGCACCCGCAGGGGAATGGAGCTCCCGCAGACAGCGGGGCAGAGCTGCCGCTCCCTGCAGCCCGTGAATCGCTCCGATCGATCGGCAGGGCACCGAGCCACGCCGAGGCTTTCTCAAGCGCCCCGGGTGTGCTCCTACCAACCGCGTACACAAACACCCGCTCATCAGTGGCGCCTGGCATTTGTTCCCGGAGCCAAAACAAAAACACAAATTATCACACGTGTATCACTGCGGCCCAATTCAGCAGGGCCATGTGTCACTGAGTGTCACCGAGTGTCACCGAGTGCCACCTCACGGCCCGGCAGCGCCTCCCAAACCGCTGCTGATGGGCACCCACGTGCAGGAGCCCCGGTCCCAGTTTCGTTTATCTCTGGGAGGTAACACCAGGCCTGCAGCACAGTCTGACTCTGAAAAGGCTTGTCTAAACTGGAAATAGCCTCTCCCAAAGGCTTTGTAAGGCTGGGACTGTAACTAAGAGGATGGATGCTTCTCTATAAATATTACACTAGAAGGAATCTGTCCGTAACTAAGATAACTTTAACTGAAAAGGATGAGCAAAACTATTCTACTTTCTTGTCAGGCATTCAGCAAAATAACTATATTTTCAGGTCAGATATTCAGCAGAAGTAAATGGAAACAAACTATCATACAACTGTGAAGAGAAAACTAAATAAGGTATTTTAAAAATTGGGTTAATAGCATTTGCAGTTCTGTCATTACTCAAGAATGTTTTTATTATCGGGTAAGTTGTAGAAAATAAACCACATACTATTGTAGTATGCTCCCAGTAATTAAAACAAATTATACATCGTTCAGAAGTTTGGGACAAAGGACATTTTACTTCAACACTTCAAGCAAATTTTTGAGGATAGTATGACTACACAGATCATGTCAAAGTTACACCCGAGTATTTTTATATTTCTCATCTTGAAATACTTGTAAAACACATCCAAAATTGTGAGATTTCAGAGGAAGCTGTTAGCCTCTCGTCCAATTCTGAAACAGTGAAACAGCACCCCAACAAATGCCAGAGGCTCAGAGGCACTACCAGAGGCACTACTGTGCACAAGCAATAAATATTCTTTTAAAAAGGTTACTGAAACCACTGTGACTGCCTTGTTTGCAAGAAGAATGAGAACATTTGTCTATTTCAAAATTAGCAGAGGAGGAGAAATTATTTTATGCATTTATTTTTAGTTTGCTGATTAATAATTAATAACTGGCAGATCTTTGTGGTGCTAGGATTCATTTGCTGGTTATTTTAATGAGAAGACCACACTGATTCTTCCATGAAAACTAAGTGAACAAAAATTTATCCACTGTAAATTCTGGTAAGGTTGTAACACCTTATCTTTTGGCTTAACTTCTGTTAATTAACTTCTGTTGGGAAAAAATATTTGCTTTTCTTAGGGAATTAAATAACTCACAACACCACCCACTCTATGGATGGAACAGGAACTGCTCACCAATTGTCATTACAAACAACTGAACTGCTTTTTTCATTTTTTTCAAATAGATTACTGACACCCATAAGATGTGACAAACAGGTTAGAATATCATATGGAAATATTACTACCACTAAAAAGCAAGTATTTAACATCAATAAAACCTTTTTTCTATCTCTTTAAAGATGTTATATAATTCTCTGCTGTCTGTATGTGCAGAATCAGGTTGGCACATGCTTAAGCAAGAAACAGATTCTCACTACTTTAAAAACCTTCTGGTATCTTTAACTGACACATTTTTGATGAAACTGTCAAATGCTCATTAGTAGCACCGGTTTATCAAGCAGAGCAGAACACAGCAGCTCTCTCGGCCTTGGCACACAGCAGTGACACCCCCAGTGACCCTGGCAAGCCTGGCTGTGGCTCTGAGCTTTGTCACCAGGGCTTCTCCTTGCTGCTGGCTGCAGCCTCTTAGGCAAAGGTGCAAGTAAATTCCAGCTCAGCCTAATACCACAATTATGATCAAAAGATACCAAAAAGGCACCAAAAAGCAGATCCCCACCCTGTGCTGTCAGACCAGCGAACCATGAGTGAATGCCAACAGCTTTCTTGATGCTTCTTTGGCCAGCAGACTCCACGTGTTTGGTCAAGGGTGGGGACACACTGATGCCTAATCCAGTGGGTTCTTAGAGGGTTGTTCTTTTTTTGTTACCCAGTAATTGCTTTGTATTTTCAAGCTGTGTACATCTTACCTGGGGAATAGCTAATGATGCCCAAGGCACCCAGAGAAAGTACAGAGAGGTCAGACATATCTGTTAAAAGAAGCAAACAGCAGATTTCTGAACTGTATTGACATTTGACTGCTGTCCTTGGGCTTGGGGCTATAAACTGCCTTCAAGGGAACAGGCTCCTAAAAATGCTTGAAAGTGCATGTCCCTGACAACCTACCCAGATTTTTTTGTGTGTGCGAATCAAGTTCTAAGTGAAACTAAATTCTGTGCAAGGTGCTCAGAATCGTTACTTACAAGAGCCCAATTCAGCACCCTGGTAAATCCCTCATTGCCTTCCACGTGTCTGAGCCATGACCACACCTGCTCAAGTACCTGCTGCGTGGCCAGGCCACTCCACAGCATTTCCTGGAGACCCCTTTTGTTATCCCACTGTTCTTTCATCCAGTGTGCAAGAGCCAAGCAACACTGAGTCAAGATCGTCGGTTTTGTTACCATTCTGCAGAACAGGGTGCCAGGCACCTAACACAGGTGGGGCACCCTTGAGGAAACCCGCAGAGTCTGTTACAGAAAACGGTAACAAAGAAAGAACGATTCAGAAACAGGGGATTGGTCACTGTCCTGGTTTCAGCCGGGACAGGGTTAATTTCTTCTCAGTAGCTGGTACAGTGCTGTGTTTTGGATTCGGAATGCGAATGGTGCTGATAACACGCTGATGTTTGGGTTTTTGCTAAGTCATTTTTATCTTAAGTCAAGGACGGTTTTTTTAGCATTATAATCACTAATTTGAGGTTGTATCTCATCCTATCGGCTACCACCAGGTTGTTATTCAACGCTATACTCTATTAGTTTCTGCTTGAATGTGTTTGAACAATTAGTTGTCAAGGAAATAAGGATTTGTAGTGTTCCGTTCCTGGGGACTCTGCATTCCTCCGCTGCTCCCACAGCCCGCTGTCACCGAACCATGGAATGGGTCAGCCCGGAGGGGACCACAGGCGGTCACCTGGTCCCACCTCCCTGGCTCTGGAACATCTCCAGCGAGGGAGCCTCCACAGCCTCTCTGGACAATCTGTCCCAGTGCTCGCTCACTCACAGTGAAGAAATTCTTCCTGGCGTCCAGGTGGAACTTCCAGGGCATCAGTTCCTGCCCGTTCCCATTGCTGGGCCCGGTCCCTGCTCTGAGCCCTCCCTGCAGACACCTTTACACGTTCCTGTCACATTCAGCCCGGGGTTGCTGCGGAGTTTGTGAGTATCGAAGCCCCTCACACCGCCGCGGGCCCGCCTCAAGGCCGCCGCTTTAAAGGAGGCGGGCGCGGGGCGTTACGACGGCCGGCTTTGCGGCAGCGCGCTGCTTGGCGGCGCGCGGCGGCGCCTGACGGCAGAAGGAGCGGAGCGGGAGGAGGGAGGGGAGCCTCGGGACGCAGAGGGCAAAGCGCGGGCATGTGTGGTTAATGTAACGCTTACGCTTTTCAGTTACCGTTTTAATTTCGAATTAACCGGTGCTGTCAGACAGATTCGAAAGTAACGTACTCTAGAGTTGCAGAACTTGATGAACTTGATGCTGTATGCAGTATAATTTTTGGATTGCTAGAATCCGCGTGCATAGATATTTCTGCTTTTAAAAAGGTTAAACTTCTTTTGAGGTTAAAAACAGTGCAGAGATAAGTGTAGTGCTATGTAATAGTGTAGTGTATAGATAAGTGTAGTGCTGTGTTCTATGGTTATTGTGTTTAACATTAAATACAAAAAAACTGAAAGAGTGTGTGCTAACGAATGCAGCACGTAGTTGGAGGGTGAGAAGACTTCGTTGCTAACCATAGTTTTTCTGGTACTGAGCCTTAGGTTGCTTTGCTGCTTTGTGGTTCTGTAAAGCTAAATTGGTGTGCAGTGGGGCAGCTTGAGGACTAGCAGAAGTATTTCTAGATTATTTTAATAATCTGAAGCTCTGTTTAAATGCTTAATACGGGTGCGTTATGTATAGGTTTCTTAGCCAATGGAAAAACAGTGAACATACAGCTCAGTTCGTTCAGTTGCACCTGTTGTGTATTTACAGTCGAGCTGTTCTTGTCTCCTGGCTTCTCTTTCTAGGAGAGTGCACTGAAAGTTTGAGGGTACTCTCTCATGTCAGCAGCTGTGTGACTCCAGCTGATGCCATGGACTTCAAGGTGTTTTCCTCGGGCTGGTTCTTCTGTGCTGCGGGTCACGAGGAGCATTCCTGTATGAAAAAGGATAGTCAAGGCCTTGGCCATAGGCATAATTCGATTTAACACAAATAATGCAGGTTCACTGGCAGAGCAGTAGTGGAATTAAGACCACCACGATTTTTTTGTGTCTTGCCTTAAAAGTTATTTAAAGCATGTTTTTTTTTTCCCCTTTAGCAGGTGGGAAGAATGAAAGGAAGGGGGGATGAAAGGATGTTGAACCTTTTTGTTTGGCTGTATGATGGAAGGAAACAGGACGGAGAACCTCTGCAATAGATCGTTGGGATGGCTTCAGAGACAAGAGAATGATGCTAAACCATGGCTCTGGAAACTTTCTAATTGCTTTTCTGCTGCTGAGAAGGCTTTGCCTTGTAGTGCGAAAACGGTAATTTCTGCCTTCCCTGAGAGGGTGGTTGGGCTCCCAGTGCAGAGAGGGTGGGTGGCTGACTCTAGGGCTGTTACTGACTAAAGGGGGAGTGGGGAGGGAAGAAAGAGGCAGCAGTTACCAAGGTGAGTACAAATCCTGCCTGGGCATTTAGGGCCTTCAGGTGTGCTTGCAGCACTCACACCAGCCTTGATGAGAACGGGCAAGTTGCTCTGCTTGTCAGGCTTTGCTCTCCACGGCTGTTCGGGATAATGCAGCTGGCAGCCTAAAAGGTGTGTAAGGAGCTTCTGGGAAGCTCTGCCAAGCTGTTGCTGAGGAGTAGAGTTGGGAGGTCATGCTTCCAGTTTATCTGTTTAGTTTGGAGGCAGATTTAGTTCTCTGAATGACTATATAGTAGCTACAGAAGTTGCGAATACTGTTCTTCACGATGTCTTTTTGATTGTTTCCATTTCTTTAAATGTTCGTTTTCTCTAATGTATATAATTCTGTACGTTTAAGACGTGAAGGGCTAAGGGTTAGAGGGGGTAGTACGACACAATTAGGTACTTGAGCATGTGAGCTCCAACTGTTAAGTAACCCTTATTCAGACACATTTAGTCTGCCTTTAGGTAAAGACATAAGAGAGATGGATGAGCATGTTGCCGTTTTCATGTGTTGGGGGTTAGGAAAGGAGCTGCCATAAAATCTGGAATTTAGTATATAAATCAGTTCCAGACAGATTTTTGGCAGAGTTGATCTTCATGAGATGTAGCATCAAGTAGAGAGGAATGGTTTTCAAGTTGAGTAATTAATTATTCATTCATGTGTAGTAGGCAATGCATTAAATTCAATTTGGAAAACAGAAGTTGTTCAGAAGTTTTCTAGCAGTGTTCTATGCAAGTTACCTCTTCCGACCCTGGCTATTCTATGCTTCTAATCTTGCTTGGTGTTCACTGCTGGCATTTTAAAAAACTTTCACTTTCCATCTGTGCCTTTGTCTGTACATCTTGATTTCTTAGATCAGAGTAGACGAAAACCACTTAGTTGTTGTGAAACTTCAGCTTTCTTTGCCCTCTGCTATATTACCTGCTTGATGTAACTTCTAATTTTTTTAAGTCATACTCTTTAAATACATTACTTTCACAATTCTAATACAATTTTAAAATCTTTATTCAAGCTAAAATGCAATTACTTACATGTCTGCTATTTGTGAAGCTTTTTCACATCAGTCTGTATTTGTTCTTACAAGAAATAAGGATCTCTCAGCCTTAGCCTAACAGATTCCTGCTTTTCTGATTCTGTTTTATAGACTCATTGCTATTTGGTTTATAGCTCTTTGGATTTGTTGCTTCTAAAATCCACTGGTACCCGTATACCTAGGGCTGGCACACGTAACTGGCATGGTTCTCTTATATTTTATGTGTTCACTCAGTAAGGTAATAGTAGTCATAAAGATAGCACTTTAAATGTAAAGTTGTAATAGTCTAAAAATACGCACTTTTTACCCTGTGAAATTACTGTTTTATTCATGTACCTGAATGTAACTGAGCTTTCATTTTTCAGAAAGATTACATGGAGAACAAGAAAGCTGCTGTAGAATTGAAGGATGCTTCATCTCCTCATGCTGGCTCTAAATTGTTTCCAGCAGTGCCGCTTCCCGATGTTCATCCTCTTCAGCAACAGCAATTACAGCTTTCCCCTGGCCCCAAAGTAAGCTGCTGTGCTCATGGCTCTGAGTCCTCTTGTACTCCACAAATGCATTGTGGTGGTGGTGGTGGTGGGAACCTGATTCACCCTGGCACACTATTAGACTCAAAAAGCACTGGGACGATAACTTGTCAAGTAGGGTCAGGATTTGCTTATCAGTCTGCATCTTCACTGAAGAACCCTCCAGCTAGAAGCAATTTGGCAGGAATTTCCAGTGAGTTCTCTGGCATGTGCGTAGAAAACAGTGTATCTTCCTGTCAGCATCTGGCCTGTTGTGGAAAACTCCATTTCCAGCCCTGTCATGGTAACGTGCACAAACTGCATCAGTTCCCAGCCCTGCCGAGCTGCCCATCCTCTGGCTATTTCCCCTGTCCCGAGTTCACGAGCGGGGCCGCGGGGCACTTGGACGAGCACATTGCACAGCCGGAGCTGCCGCCACGCGTGTGTGCCAACCCTCTGCACCTAAACGTGGCGCCTGCCGTGTGTCTCAAGGGCTCTCACTACTGCACTGACTGCTTGAGCAAGGTTTGTACACCCCACCTTTCTCTTTCCTTACTCTGGTACGTGGTTCGTGTCGGAATTGTGTAACTTGAGCAAAACGCCAGCTCCTGTGGGTGCAGCTTGCATCCCCCTAGTTGGTGATGCAAATGGTCCAATGGACCAAATGGACCAGACAGCCTTTTTGAAGCTGAGCTTTTTTCTGAAGTAATGTTCAGTGCAATAGGAAGACAGAAGAGCTGTCACAACATTCAGCCTACAGGGGATCTGTAATGTACTCAAGTGGAGTTTTAACTTTTTTCAAATCTAGTCATCTCTTCTTTACAGCTCCAATTAAACTGTTCCATGGTAGGGACTCTGAGAAAAGGCTAACAGCAGTTAAGATGTACCCTTGGGCAGCTGATCAATAAAGAGGCATTTGTAAGTCAGGCGATATGTCTTACGCTACGAGGATATTCTAGTCTTGCTTTGGTTTGATAGATCTTAGTTCAGTCTTCCCAAATTTGTAATTTATACTTTAGTACCAGTTTAGTAAAATTTAGAACTTGCTAGAGCTGTGCTTGAATATTACTAGGAATTTCTAGTGAAATAATATACTCAGCTTTGCAAGATCTGTTACTTAAACTTCTAAGTTTGAGTTTCAAATATAAAAGTGAAATGTCCTTTTAATGAACTGAATGGTGAATTCAGTAGTTTTGGAATTATCACCTTCTGCTCTTTATGTGCAGGTTTTGTGTACTAGGTGTCTGATTGGTTTTTGTTGTTTGGTTTTTTTTTAAAGGATACATATTAGTACTACTTAAAGGTCACATGTCTTGATATATTGAGTTTAATAGAATGTTTCCTTGCATTTGGAAATCTAAAGCTGAATATGCTGGGATAGAAGGATAGAAGCTTCCTTCATGCCATCATACTGTTGTCAATTAGCTTTGTAGAGCACATCTGAGCTGGCATTTGTTGCAGAAGGGAAACCAAGTGTTTCTAGCATGGAATAGCACGTGTTAATACTGTATACTAAATGAACATGTATTCTGAAAAATTGTCCCAACAGCCAACCAGAAACAGCCTAGTTGATGCTGCTAAAATCTGGCCAAATATTCCTCCTCCAAGTGCACAGACTGCACCTGTTCCTATCCCAATCTGTAATGGCTGTGGAACCAAAGGAACAGGAAATGAGAAGAGTTTGATCCTGGCAAGCAGCCTTGGCAAATCACCACAGAAATATGGTAAACCACATTTGTTTGAAACTTCCATTTAGTGGATGTTCTCCTTTTAGATACTATTGCACAGCAAGAGTTCTCTTAAATTGCACTCTTATCTGGAAACTTCTATAAAGTCATAGAAGACAAAACAGTAAAAAAATGCCTTGTGTCTGTTTCGAAAATTCGTTACTTGGTTTTACATGTTTTGACTACTCTAAGTTAAGTTACTGTATTGTTTGCATAGAGTTTTGATTTTACTATTATTGTTTTTACTGTTTTAAGAACTAGAAGAATAAATTCTGCGGACTTGGAAGCTATTTTGTCCTGGTGATGTATAAAGAAATTATCTTCAGCCATATTTGAAAAGCATTTTCATAGTCTGGTGTCTTATTGTCACTCCTTATGTAGTAAAGGTGTAACATTTAGAATCACAGGATAGCTTTCTCAAGTGTTCTTAAGAGGAAAATACTGTGTGGAATAATTGCATGGTTTTTCTACGATGTTCGTACTGCTTCGACTACAAAATCATATCTAGTATAAAAGTTATAAACTTTTTTAAAAGTCACAGAATATTAAGAAATTGATAGTTTGACTGTTACTTTAAAACTACATCCATTTTAAGGTGAGACACCCCAATCAAATCTCTTTACAAAACGCAATTCCAGTGAATCTTATAGAAGAGTAACTCATCAACATACACACAAACAAATATGATTGTCAGGTGTACCTTATTTTAAATTCTCAGGTAATGTTAATTTGTAGCTTGTTTTTGACCTGAGAGGATTCTGTGTCATTCCTCATGTTTCTTTTCAAGTTGTTTTGTGGGGATGGAATGATTGTATAATGTTAGTTCAAATTTAAATAGATTTTCAGAGTGCTGAAACTAGCATTCCAGCTTAGCCTGCAATAGCAAAAACTCTTCAGCTCACTCTCTTGAGCTGTAGGATACCTTTTCTTTAGTTCTATATTGCCTTGATTTTCTGTAATCACCATCGTGGTACTGGTCATCTCATCCAGTTTTGTTTGGATTTCTTATCTAATCCACAATGTAAATTTGAACAGCTTCCATTTTTTGCTTCTGTTAGTGATACAGCACCAAGTGTTACACAACTTCAGACAGTTTTTTATGGCGTTTGGTAATTTTTTAAAATAAATTACTTGATTGCTTGAGAGCTTAAAAGTGAAGTCAGAGTTGTCTTGCATCTTTATCCTAATCTGATAGTGACTAAATTTCTGTTTAAGACTGATGGTTTGTTGGATTCCTTAAGAAAGTAAAACTGAACTTGCATTCCTGGGCATGTTGTTCATAAGGTTTCCCATATGCAAAGATCATAGTATGCTAAGGTTAACATTTTCAGTATTTGGAGATAAAACTGAGCTGTGTTCTTACACCTGCACAGGCTCCCCGGAAGTTGCAATAACAGGCCAAGTTCTGGAAAACTTGCCCCCCATTGGAGTCTTCTGGGATATTGAAAACTGCTCAGTTCCCACTGGCCGTTCAGCTATAGCAGTTGTGCAGAGGATTCGGGAGAAGTTTTTTAAAGGTCACAGAGAGGCAGAATTCATCTGTGTGTGTGACATTAGTAAAGAAAATAAAGAAGTTATTCAGGAGCTAAACAACTGCCAGGTATCCAACCAGCACCAGCTTGGTGTTCTTGCTTGAGAATTTGTGTATTTGGAGTGTGCCAAGAGTGATTCACATTCATTAAAGCTTTGTTTGCTTCTGTGGATTTAGTGCATCTTTAGTTTATGGGTGGGGTCTCTAATGCTGATTCCTTTTTGTTTTTCCTGCTGTGATATTTTTTAAAAGTGAATCTGCATTCTGTTATCTGTAGGTGACTGGTTTAGCTTTAGTTTTAGTGTTCAAAAGAATGTTTTTATCTCAGCCAGTAAAATGTGGTGGTGGAGTTTTTGCTGTCTTTCAAATCTGTGACTAAATGATTAACCTAAAAGAGCTGTGATTCCGTGGAGTTAACTTTTTTACTTTGTTACTGAATACTGTGCTGATTGGTAAGGACACCTGTAGATTAGTGGTATTGATTGGAGCACCTTTAACAGTACATATATTTTCCATCAATACCTTCTGTTTCTTGGGGTTTTTTTTAACTTTTTGTGCTGATTTCTGTGTCAGAAATTTCCACCCTCTAAGTTGCAGATATGATAACAGCTTGACAGGTTTTTGGAACGTTTTTGAGGTGTACAAATTGTGATCCTTAACACAGAACAGCAGAAGTCACCCCAAAGATGTTGCTGAACAGCTAGGGTTGAAGTCTAGTGTTCACAGGACAGTTTTTGATCCCTATGTGTTCTGTTTCATGCATGTGTGCATTAATTTACCTACATCAAAAGTGCACGTGAGAGCTTATATATTATTTCTTTTAATTCAATTGAAGTAAGCACAGTTCACATTGAAACTCTTCTTCAGAGTGTATCTATGTATTTCCACAGGTGACTGTTGCACACATCAATGCTACAGCCAAGAATGCTGCTGATGACAAACTCAGACAGAGTCTGAGGAGATTTGCTGATACACACACTGCACCTGCCACTGTGGTTCTTGTGTCAAGTAAGTGTTTGTGGTACTCAGTTACAGTGCTGGCTTCAGTTCCTCTCTTCCGTAGTATTTTCGCATATGACACTATTTTGATTTCCAAGGGTGGTGTTTAGAACCAGCTTTAGCTGAACTGCTGAAGAATTCTTAATGTCAGTGGCAGCAAAGGAAAAGCAGGGACAGTAAGACGAGAACTTGGCTTAGTTCAGTCGCTGTTATGATTTGATGCCTTTTTGAGTGTCAGTAGGGTATGTGTGTGATTACTGTCTAAAGTTAGCTTCAGCAGGAAGCTCATAAATTAAAACTCAAGGAGTTGTATTTATGGTCTGAGCAAAATGTATTTGTTTTTAATTCACATAGCAGCATATTTCGCAGTTAAATCTACAATCCACTCAACTGTTGAATTGCCATGTGTTGGCCTTGGGTTTCTCCCTAGAGCTGAACAAACGTTTGCTATAGAAATATCCAGTACCAGTCCAATGCCCTGCTGATGAATTGCTACAAGCTGCTGTTCAAAGGAAGCCCTTGTCTTGAGACTGAATGTGAACTGCTGATTTAAATAATGCCTGAGAAGCCTTGTAGCTGTTGGTGCTTTTTCATTGGAAATTTGCAATGATAAATAGAACTTGCTGAGTGAGATTTGTGGGTTTGTTTCTTCAGTTGGATTTTTTAGATTTTTCAAGTGTTTCCTTGCCTATTTCATTTTTTTCCCCTCCAGCGGATGTGAACTTTGCTTTGGAACTGAGTGACCTGAGACATCGACATGGTTTCCGAATCATTTTGGTGCATAAAAACCAAGCTTCAGAAGCACTCTTACATCATGCCCATGAACTTATCTGTTTTGAAGAATTTATTTCAGACTTGCCCCCAAGGTTACCACTGAAAATGCCGGTAAAGATTTTAATTCTTGATGCAGCAGACATTTCCAAGTATCAAATTGCAGTTTTTGTTGTAATTTAGGAGTAGAGCGGGCTGAAATTATGTATGTGTTAGTTATGATGGCGGTTGATGTCTGCTGTGTATTTGGTCACTGTCTGTATTTCAGTTATTACCATGTGAATGTTTGCTTTCTGCTTTAAGGCAGAAAGAATGAAATAATAAAATGAGAAAGTAGTTAACAAAAAAGTGAAATAGCAAAGTCACAGGATCTACTTTAGTATGAGAGTTTTCCAAACAAATTGAGTGCTGCAGAAGGAATGACTTGGTGATGGGATAGGGGTGGTGGGAGGAGGGCATGGTCACCAGAACTAGTGTTAAAACTACTGGTTTTGAACCAGAGGGTATTCTGGCATAATCAAATTAAAATCTTCCTCCCTTTTAACAGGCCTGTCATACGCTGTTATATGTCTATAATCTGCCAGCAAACAGAGACAGCAAAAGTGTCAGCAATCGCCTGAGGCGTTTGTCAGACAACTGTGGAGGGAAGGTGCTGAGCATTTCTGGAAGCAGTGCAATTCTCCGCTTCTTAAACCAGGAAAGTGCAGAACGGGCTCGGAAGCGAATGGAAAATGAAGATGTTTTTGGTAACAGGATTGTAGTGTCTTTCACTCCCAAAAACAAAGAACTCAATGAAACAAAAAGCTCCAGCTTTGTGGGAACGGACAAGGTCAAGTCTCCCAAAAAAATTAACAAGAACACAAAGCTGTGCCTCCTCAACAAAGACTCAAATGATCAGTCTGCTGGTACCAAAGGCTCTGCTGGGAGAGGATTCCAGATTCATGGATCTATCATCAAACCCACAAATGTCAAAAGTTTACAGGTATTGTTGCTTACCTTGTTCCATATTCTTGCTTTTCCTTGTGTTCTGAGGACTGCTTCTGTTACAGCTTTACCTTCTCAGTCCTATTAAATGAATAACTATAATGTGTGGTGACATTCCTGAATAAGGGCTGTGTTCATCTGCTTGGGAAGCAGACAATTTATGTGGGAGTGGTGGTTGTTCCCCCTTCCTGCCACATTTTTCTTAATTTGGAAATACTGCTTATACTTGCTCTCAAATTCTAGCCAGTTTGGCTTTTGCACTGGTGATGAGTAACATCGAGTGATCCATTTTCCTTGTTTTAAGGAGAAGTTGGGTTAAACCTACAACGTAGCAAAACATTTCAATTAATTGATAGTCTACTGTCTTCTGCCACAGAAAATCAAAAATCCCTTGTTATGAAATACCAGTGAAAATGCTATTAAAGAAAAAATGGTCAGTCACCTAGCCTTCCATCAGAAAGAAGGCCTCTGGCAAGGGATGTCTGGTGCTTTTATGCTGACCTTTTATCTGTTTCGTATAGGAGCTGTGCCGCCTTGAATCGAAGAACATCAGTAGAAATACTGAAAACCAGCAAGAACGTTTGAGAGAACAAATTCCTTCTCCTCAGAGTAACTCCCATGCAGCAATTCCCGTGTCTCTGGCAACCAAAAAAATGGGAGCGGGAGAATCATCCTCCAAAAATAGTCAGAAGTATGTTTAAAAATAAAAAAAGATGTTGATGTTAGTTACATGTTTTTTTATGTAAATTCTGCAACATAATGTTTTTTCTTTTTCTTACATATATTTGTAAATAGAAAAGAGA
The DNA here is from genome assembly GCA_013397845.1 of Melanocharis versteri. NCBI lineage: Eukaryota > Metazoa > Chordata > Aves > Passeriformes > Melanocharitidae > Melanocharis > Melanocharis versteri. The sequence continues at coordinate 986,909 of VZTG01002323.1, read as the reverse complement.
CCTCTGCTTCCAGGAGCATTACCAATTCCCCTGTAGATAAAAGAGATAAAGATGAAACTGTATTTCAGGTCAGCTATCCCTCTGCTTTCAGTAAGTTGACGGCCTCAAGACAACTCAGTCCTTTACTCATGTCTCAGAGCTGCTGGTCATCTCGGTAAGTGTCTGTCTGTCTTGGGAGGGGAAGTGAGACTTCACAAATATATGCATTGATAATTGACAGCTGATTTGCTTGTGCTGGAATTTGTTTTGCCTGCACACACGTACTGGGAAAGTATCTTCTAAGTGCTGTATTTATGCACTTGACCTGTGTCTATTATCTGATTTTGAGATGTATATATTGGAATTATGCAGTTACTTCAGCTCATAACTATTTTTATTTTACCCAGGAGTATGTCTCCCAACCTTTCCAATAGATCATCTCCACTCACGTTTAATGTAGTGAATCATACCAGTGGTACAGGCTGCCCTGATCCTTTTGCAAATGGTGCAGACATTCAGATCAGCAACATAGATTACAGATTGTCCAGAAAAGAGTTGCAGCAAAATTTACAAGAAATCTTCTCAAGACATGGCAAGGTAAAGACTCAAATTCTTTTATTAAATCTGGTTTTTAAATACTTCCAGTGTATGTATTTAGGGGCATGTTTGCGGTTTAGCTTCAGGTGAGCAGAAATAGAAAAGTATTGGAGCAGGACTTTAAAACCTTGTCAAAAGGATGGATTGTGGGGGTTTTTTACTTTAAAAAGACCAGATAACCACTTGTACTAGGTTTTTAATTTGTGTGTGGTCTTCATGGATCTGGTGTTCTGAAGTTTGGTGTATAAAATTCTTACTAAGTGGCTCATTAGTATGTAGGGATGAGACTTAAGCTTTAACAAGATAACCTTTTTAAGCTGTAAAGCTGAATTCCTAATGTCAGCTTAAAAATCACAGTAAAAACTGTTTTGACTCAGAAGTGATCAAAAGCAGGGAGGTGTGAATTGGTAAAAAGCAATTACAGAAGGTGAGGTCAGTGGTCCTATTTGTCTGATCTGTGGATGACATTTTTCTGGCATAATCTTTACATGGGAAGATGATGCTTGTGTTAATGAAATGCCATGGGCTTGCCTTAGTCCAGGATCACTGTGCTTGGCTCTTGCTTGCATTGCCCTGATGGCTGTGGTTCATCACACTCCCTTCCCTTTTGTGTTTTATTTGGCTCTTGGCCAGAGCAAGACTCAGCTCTAGTGGTGACTTGCCTTGAGTTAATATTTTGGTGTAAATGTATGAGGTGTTTTCTTCCTCTCAGGTAAAGAGTGTGGAGCTCAGTCCTCACACAGACTACCAGCTGAAGGCTATGGTTCAGATGGAAAATCTGCAAGAAGCCATCAGTGCTGTCAACAGTCTGCACAGATACAAAATTGGCAGTAAGAGGATCCAGGTCTCATTAGCAACGGGAGCTGCTAGTAAATCACTCTCTCTGCTTAGGTAATAAGCACTTTGGCATCTTTCTAATTATCCTAGTATATATTAATAGCTAAGAGATGATTTAAAATACTGCTTAAAGGGGTAATAGGGAAGTTAAGTAAAATCTGTTGTATGACCTGATGAATGTGTTAAATACAACTAGGCTGATTTTTAATTTAGCATTTCTGCACTGCTTATATTTTAAGATGCATCTGAAGACTCTAGATCTCTGTTTAAGAGGGTTTAATAGCTGCACTACTATTCTTGCATAATACTGATATTCCTTTTACTAAATTTGTGCAGCTGAGTTAAGATTGCACTGGGCATCTTTATTTCTTCTTTCTTCCAAGAAAGTGTGTATGAATTTTGTTTTTGAGGGTGGGTACACTGTTGAACACCACCAGCATTTCATTCGCTACATGGAATATGATACAACTTAGAGTGCTGATGCTAGTGAGAATACAAGTATTTCTTTTTTTTCTTACTGAAAGAAAGCATTAGGAAAGAAGTTGTCATCACTTATTCACGGAGTGAAACTAGTGCTTGGACTCTATTCTACAATTATGTACTGCTTGCCATTGTATAACTTACATCTTTATTTCATTCTTGCGTGTTTGAAGTTTGTAATGTAATGACCAGGCTGGTAACTTTTAATTCTGCAGCTTTGATGTTGCATTTTATAGATGCTCAGATCTTAGCACCACCTATGAAAGATGCAACTCCTTCAGAGACATGACCTGATAAATTGGCAGAAGTGTTACTACTTGCACTCTGTGATCTAAAATGACAACTTTTATAGTGCTGGAATGGGAGGGAATGCAGTTTGTCCTGTTTTATTTATAGTTCATAAACTGCATCTGTAAATATCTTGCTAATTTAGGCTGGAGTCTAATAACAGCAGATTAATTTTGTCCTAATGCTGCAAAACTTCTCTTACAGCTCAGAGGCAATGTCCATTCTGCAGGATGCACCTGCTTGTTGCTTGCCTGTGTTCAAATTCACAGAAATCTATGAAAAAAAGTAAGTTCCTGGTGGCTTCCCCTGTAGGGCTTCTAAAAAGAAAGTCTGATCGTGTGTGATTGTTTGCAGTGACTTAGAGAGAGTAGCAGAGTGAAGAGTTACGAATTTTTGTTGTTAGGTGTTGCAGCATGTTTTGTATCCAGAGGCAATGATGGCAAAACTGGTCTTTTTTAGAGGGTTCTACTTTCAGTGTTTTACTTAATTGTTCTGCATTGGTTGAATAGGTTAGTTACCTTAATATTTTGCATGGAATAGCTTCTAGCATATTGCTGTTTATTAAACAAAAAAGGCAGATTACAGCATTGCCTTACCTGTGTTTATGAAGTGCCTTTATTTCAATCTTTCTCTTTCAGGTTTGGCCGTAAGTTAATTGTGTCAGACTTGTACAAGCTCACGGACACCGTGGCCATCCGTGACCAGGGAAGTGGGAGGCTCGTGTGCCTCCTGCCCAGCAGCCAAGCCAGGCAGAGTCCCTTGGGATCTTCACAGTCACACGATGGCTCCTCAGCAAACTGCAGTCCAATAATATTTGAAGAGTTGGAATATCACGAGCCTGTTTGTAAGCAGCATTGCCTGAATAAGGACTTTATGTAAGCTGTGTATAAAATACTATAACTCTTACAAATACTGGAACAGCATTTATTGTGTATCAGTATATTAAAGTCGAGGTGTGTGTTCTCACAGTGCACTCTGGTCACTGCTCGTGTGTTTACAAGTGTAAGTCAGGCAGAAAATAGTGAGATGGGCCAGTGAATTTTCTAGTCAGTTCTCATGGGTTGGTGTGTCCAGGTAAGATGATTGTGTTCTAGCACAGCTGCCAGGATTGAACACCTCTTTAATGGAAGCTGGAAGGTTCCCTGCATTCCTCTGGTTATGTAGGAAGGTTATACATACTAGAGACTTCTGTTACCTGAATTTCATTACATAATTGTAGCTGATCATTCTTCTTTGTCCTCCAGCTGTATTTAGTAAGTGACTCATAGTGAGTTAAATGTTTCCTGGAGGTGTGTATTAAGTTTTTTGTGTAATTCAACAGCTGCCAGGTTGTGCTACTAGAGCAGCTATTACGTGTTCATTGTTAACTGCCTGGTATGTGCTGCTGAAATTTAATTTGAAAGTTTTAATGGGTAATAGAAATACGATCTTCTAAATGTTACTTCTGGAAATTTGCTGTAGCTGTATTACTTTGGGGAAAAAATTGTGAAAGTTGCTTGTACTGTACTGCAAGTGCTATTGTCACTAGTAGCAGTATATTATGTGCATATAGTATAATGTTCACTGTCTATGTGAGCACAGATGTTAAAGCTGTGTGTAGAGTAAGCATAGAAACCTGAACCTCTTATTTTTGCAGTGAACATGAGTTTGATCCAGATTCTTATAGAATTCCTTTTGTGGTTTTGTCTCTGAAGACATTTGCTCCCCAAGTTCACAGTCTTCTACAGACACATGAGGGTACTGTGCCTTTACTAAGGTAAAGTATTTTAATTTATGTTTTCAGTAAGGTCTGATAGGTTGAAGACTTAAAACTTTATGGGAATTACCTGTTGTATATAAATTCAGTTCTTCCATAAAATGGTATCCTCTATAGCAAATGAATGCACTATGAAGTGATCACTTTTAAAATTCTTGTTTAGCAAAACCAGCACACTTACTCAAAATATGCATTTTATGAAGATTTCTGTAATGTGTCAGTAAGTTGCTGAAATCTTACTCATGAAGTGTCTCAAAATAATGATGTTTTTAGGATAATTATTATAGTGGAATTTTAGTGTATAATGAAAGCTTTTTTTTGCCTCCAAAGTTTTCCTGATTGTTACATGTCAGAGTTCAATGATCTTGAAATGGTGCCAGAAGGCCAAGGTGGTGTTCCCTTAGAACATCTGATCACCTGTGTTCCTGGAGTTAACATTGCCACTGCCCAAAATGGCATTAAAGTTATTAAATGGATACATAACAAACCACCACCTCCTACTGCAGGTAAATGTTTCTGCTTAAAGCCTTTTCTCTGAACTTATTTTTTATGCTAAAAAATCGAGCTAATAAGTTCTGCTAATAAAATACCTGTGTATAATTGTTAAACTTTTTATAAGGAGAAACTTTCAGCTTGAATGTTCATACTTATTTTCTCCTATGCCGTTGCTTCAATCCATAAGTAAAGTGCAGTATTTAGTGGAAGAATACTAGTGAAAGGCACAGTAATGTGACTTTTTTGTTTGTAGATCCTTGGCTTCTGCGTTCCAAGAGCCCTGTAGGTAATCCCCAGCTCATTCAGTTCAGTCGAGAAGTGATAGATCTGCTCAAAAGCCAACCATCCTGTGTCATCCCTGTCAGCAAATTCATCCCAACCTACCACCACCACTTTGCAAAGCAATGCCGAGTGTCTGACTATGGCTATTCCAAACTGATGGAGCTGCTGGAAGCAGTGCCTCATGTGCTGCAGGTGAGTGGTGTGGTACTGGCCGTTCTGACCTGGGGGGTTGTAGCTGCAGCTGTCTGAATTCCTGGTTGCTGTTGTAGAATAGATGCTGGGCAGTTGTCTAATGCCCCTTGAGAGAGATGGGTGACTGAACCTTGGTGGGTGTGTTCTTTTTTGAGATGCTGTTTCTGTGCCCACCCTTTCAGAACAACTTCTGGGGAAATTAACTCTTCGTATAAGCCTCAGGAATAAAGGTTGAAGCTGCTTTTAACCTATGGCTGGTGCATGGATAAAAGTTTTTAATTGTGCTGTATGCAGCATAAGAGCACTGCAAATGCTGAGTGCTCATGAGTTGGGCTGAGATGTGTAGCTTGTGGCTTGAAGGGATTTCTGTGAGAAATAAGTCCTGTGACCTTAGCACAAAACCATTGTGGTCACATTTGTTTAAACTTTGAACTGGAGTTGGTTGTAGGATTTTTAAATGACCAATACAAATGTGTAGAAGTTGCAGTAGCACTCACGGATGAAGTATTGAATTTCTCGAGGGGATAATTCTTAGTACAGAGAGTGGGTGGCTTCATCAGGCTGCCATTCCAGATGCTGTCTCTATTACATTCTTTTTCTAGCCAACCTATACTAATACTGGCTTTTACTTTTTTTTACTTTTACTTTTTACTCTTTTACTGAGGGTGCTGGATGTGAGTGACCAAGTCTGATTTTCTTTCAGATTCTTGGCATGGGTTCCAAACGCTTGTTAACACTAACGCACAGAGCTCAGGTGAAGCGCTTCACTCAAGATTTACTGAAGCTGCTCAAATCCCAGGCCAGTAAGCAAGTTATTGTGAGGGAATTCTTGCAGGCCTATCACTGGTAAGTTACCCTAATAAAACAAGAACAACTGTGCAGGGCATGTCTATTAATGGTGATTTTAATACCTAGTGCAAGAGGAGTCAGCACTTAAAATCTCAGTACAGAACTGTGGCAACTACTTTGCCTTTTCGTTGCAATATGGCAGTTCCCACTTCCAATGAAAACAAAAATGAAAAGCTCTCTGCCATATTTTACTGCTTTCTTTAGTACTTTAGGTTTATTTAACTTCATTGGGGTTGGAAATGAGTTATTGTATTTCATTAGTTCTCCTTGAAGCTGTGACTGCAAGGTTGGATTTAAGCAAGTAGGTCATGGCACATTAACATGAGCAGTAAATGTAAAACTTAGTATTAGGCTTTCTTCAGAAGGAGATATAAAATGAATAGATTAACTGTCACGAGTTACTTTTACTACTTTAACTGGATCTAGCAGTGGCAAAAATGAGGACTAAGACCTGTCTGGAACATTCTGTTCTAGCATGATAAAAAATAGGTTTTATTTGGGCTTTTTTAAGAACCAATATTGATGCTTTCTATAATATGAAGATAGTAATAGCTAATTTGCTTTAAACAAACCATGGCATCTTAGAACTGCCTGTGGCTCTACCTTTGCATGTGTGCTGTTGTAAATCATGTCCCAACAGCTCCTACTTGGGAGTACATTTTCCTATTTCCACTCTTGGCAAAAATACATTATTGGTTGTTTATAAATCTGCTTAATGTACAGTCAGCACTGGCCACTTGTTGAATGAGTATTTGTGAAGTGTTCTTTCTCCTGAGAGATTTTGGTCAGAGAAGTAGGAAGAGTAAAATTCATTTTAATATATTACACAGTATTGGGAAGCTTAATATGATGTTTTCCAAGATATGGTCTCTGCTTTCTCTTGAGACCTGTTCCTGTTTAAAAGAATGCATGGTTGTAACTATTAAGCAAATACAGACCATTAGAAGTGCAGCCAGCTGGAGCTGTATACACAGCACAATTATATTTTTCCTAAAGCACTTAAAACCACTGGTTGATAAATACAGCTCTTTGTTACACTGATTGTTCACGTGACAGTAGATCCCACTTCTCTGGCTAGAATGGATTTCTAGTTTCCCCTTGTTTCCCAGAGTAGTATTATTGCCAATGTGGAAATTGTTCTTATGTTTTTTAGGATTTGAGGCTTACTTTCTCAACTCTCAAAAAAATGTATTTTTTGCCTACACAGCATGCATTAATACTTATATTACACACAAGTTTTTAAAATTTTCAGGTGTTTCTCTAAGGATTGGGATGTTACTGAGTATGGAGTGTGTGAACTGGCTGATATTATATCAGAAATTCCAGATACGACCATCTGTTTGTCACAGCAAGAGAATGAAATGGTAATTTGTATTCCCAAAAGAGGTATGTCCATAATACTTTCTTATGCTGTTTCTAAATAGATTGTTCTTGGACTAATTCTAAAGCTTTAGTAACTCAAATGTGTAGGAGTGACTTGGATTTTTTTATAATTGTGTTTCTACCTTTATAACTAAGGTGCTAAGTTCTAGCAAATCAAGAATGTCATTCTCTGAACATTTATAATAGAACAGACAGGAAACCAGGTGGGAAAAACATAAAATAATGTTACTATTTCTGCATGTAGTTGTGCTTTCTGTGGAATGATTAGAGAGTGGATTGTTTCCATACGGAAAAAATACCAACATGTTTGGCTTTTTAAAACCTTCTAAAGTGCTGATAACCTGATTATTTTGGACTTTTAAATGTGTAAGCCTAGTAAAGGTCTGAGTGGTGGAAGAAAAGAGTGACTTGGCATAGTATGTGATCAGGCTGAAAACCAGACACTGTTTTCTTATTATGTTCTGTTACATTCTGTAAGCGTGTTGGGATGTAGCTCTTGCTTTGTTTTTTTTTTTAATTTTAGAACGTACCCAGGAGGAAATTGAGAGAACCAAGCAGTTTTCCAAGGAGGTGGTGGATCTGCTGCGGCACCAGCCTCATTTTCGAATGCCCTTCAATAAATTTATTCCTTGTTACCACCACCACTTTGGGCGCCAGTGCAAACTCGCTTACTATGGGTTTACAAAACTACTTGAACTCTTTGAAGCCATACCAGATGTCTTACTTGTAAGTTCTGAAATCATAAACTAAAGCATTTTTCTGGAATGTATACAGCTGTTTCAGCTGGGGTTATATTTCTCATAAACTTTAGTATGAGTTATAAACTCTGCACGTGTAATGTTTAGACAGCTATATTTAAGAAAATCTTTTTTATTGATGCTATTTGGGTCAAATTGTCCATGGTTTTGAGCACATTCAGGAGGCTGTTTGTTAACAAATTAAAAAAAAATCAGTGCCTCAAAATTGGAGCTAAGTTTTATTAAAGTTGCATTCAGCTTGCTTTAAAAAAGGTAACTATTTAGCTGCTTGTTTTTTTGCATTTCAGAAGTTCAGTGGTTTTGCTTGCTGCACAAACAGCTTTTGAGGTGGCTGGGCCCTGGTACACAGCAAAGGCCCTGAGTCTGAGCTGCAGCTTACACTTTGTTCATCCACACTCCATCAATCCCCTCAGCCAAGTGTCACTTGTGTTCTGTAGGTGCTGGAGTGTGGGGAGGAGAAGATTCTCACCCTGACGGAGGTGGAGCAGGTGAAGGCAGTGGCTGCCCAGCTGGTGAAGCTGCTGCGGGCACAGAAGGACAACTCCCTGCTGCTGGCGGATCTGCTGCCCGAGTACAGCAAAACCTTCGGCTACACCCTGCGCCTGCACGACTTCGACGTCAGCTCCGTGCCAGCCCTCATGCAGAAGCTCTGCCACGTTGTAAAGGTAACCTTTTGGCCCTGGCAGTTATCCCTCTGGAAGGTGTGGAGGGTTGTGTTAAGGAGTTTTCTGTCTCTCAGGGCATGGCTCAGTACGCGTAATGAAATGTTGTTTCGGGAGTACAGCGTTAAGTCAGGAAGGGGAAATGCCAAAAGGGTTTGAAATGTAGTTTCTGTAATCTTAGGATGTTCTCTTTGTTCTTTTATAACCTTGCAGCATTCTCTGGGAATATTCATTTAGCAAATAATAAGTAAAAGATTCTATTCTAGTACTTATTTTAACAGTACAAATTGTTTTTCCCCCCACCTGACTTCTAACTGTGAAAAGGTTTTCTGATAACTGTAGTAGTTTTCAGTCTCCTAATGCTTTCAATTCCTTTACTTTTTTCTTTTTTAGCTACGATTTGAGACTTTGACTCTGAATGTAAATACACAGGTGGTCTTATATGCCAGTGGAAAAGAGGGGTTGCAATTACGTGGATATGGGTGCATTGGTTTAGTTGCTCCACTTTTGTTGACTTAGCAGCTGGTGTTAGGCTGGAGCTCAGTCAGGACCAACTGGCTTGTAACAAAGAATAAAATCATATCTACCAGTGGACAGAAACTGCTGCACAAATCTACAGGTCTTGTATATTTAAAGTAAATATTTCCATGTAATAAGCTGCTTGATTTTGTGTGCTTTTGGCTAGGGGAATATCAGATACAGCTATGCTCAGATAAACCCCAGCTATACTTCTTATTTATAAATCAGTCTCTTCTGTGTCCCTAACTTCTTTCCCAATTAATTTTTTTAGGTGGTTGACACAGAATCTGGCAAGCAAATTCAGCTGATAAATAGAAAATCTCTGCGGACTCTGACTGCCCAGTTGCTGGTCTTGCTGATGTCCTGGGATGGAACATCCTTGCTCTCTGTTGAACAGCTTAAGCAACATTATGAAACAGTCCACAGTACTTCACTTAATCCATGTGAATATGGATTTATGACCTTAACTGAACTCCTGAAGAGTCTGCCTTACTTGGTTGAGGTGTGTAAGCTCTTGCCTTTCCTGATGTGTTTTGAAAAGCCATTGTGTCTAGAGGCTATGGAAGTGTGTGCTCTAATTATTTCTCCTTTTTTTTTCTTTTTCTGCTAGGTTTTTACCAGTGGTGCAGCAGAAGAATGTGTCAAGCTTACAAATCTGTATGTGTTTGCAAAGAATGTGAGGTCCTTACTTCACACCTACCATTATCAGCAAATCTTTCTTCACGAGTTCCCAGTAGCATACAGCAAATACACTGGAGAAGTGCTGCAGCCTAAAGCATATGGATGCAATAATTTAGAAGAGCTCTTGGGAGCCATTCCACAGGTGTGAAGGACTTGGTGTTGCACAGTTAAATTGAGATTTCTGCATGGATTAAAAGTAGTTATACAACCACAGTTTCTGTTGGTTGCGGTGAATTACTGGAATAATTACATTCTTCAGGGAAGCCTATACCAGTTGTATTTTTAATACACTTCTGAGAAATCTGGAAAAGAAAATAACCCAGCACACATGTTTTGGTGAAATTTTGCTTAAGAGCTGTTCGTAGTAAGGCCGTAAACATCCCTGACATCTCTGAGTGAGAGAATTGATTTTCTGTCTGTGTGAATGAATGGTTGTACAGTACTGAATCCTCATTTTGATCAGAGTGCATTATTGGGTTTGGGAGTGAAGAATTCTGGGACCTTGTCAGAAGTGCCAAGTTCTTGTCATCCACATATCATACGTGCTCTGGGATCAACTTGTGACCTAGTTTGTGGCTATAATATTTCCTTTAAGTAAGTCAATCTTTCTGAAGAGTGACAAAATGGAATTTTTCAGCTCCATGTTTAAACATTTAATTTCATTCATGTTTATTTAGTGTACTTTCTGGCACTATGGTTTGCCTTTGGTATCAATTACTTTGAGCCTTTACTTGGGGTAGTGTAGTACAAATTAGCAGTGTGATTTAGTTTACTGTAAGAAATCATGTCAGTGCAAAGCTGGATAAAAGGCAGTGAGCAAATGCTTTGAGCTTAGCATGTGCTGATGTTCAATTCTGCTTCCTTCTCAATAGGTGGTCTGGATTAAGGGACATGGCCATAAGAGAATTGTAGTCCTGAAGAATGATATGAAAAGTAAGCTATTTCAATTCGGAGCAGTATCTTAGTTTTCTTTTTTTTTTTCCAAGAGGCAGCTTCAGTAAACTAACCAAATTAACTTGCCTTTTTGTAGCTCGTTTTAGCTCACCTAGTTTTCCCCCTGCTGATCATGTAGATGATCATGGAAATCAACCTGCTGACAATAATGGACATATTATGGAGACCCAAGGATCCACTTCATCAATGGAACTAAATCTAGGAAGGCCTAGCAATGGTAAGGCAAATTGATGTATATCAGAAATGTATTGTCTTAGGGGAAATAAGCAGAGTAATTGAAGCAGCATGGGGAACAGTGAGTTAGTAAATCTGAACTTGTGCAAATATGCATTTTGGCTTGAAAGCTTGTTGAACTTCTGAGTTTGTGGTTAGGCTTGTGTCCTGAGCTGCCAGTGTATGTATATGTGTGTGTATATATATATATATGTAGCTGCTGGGTACTGCTTCCCATGGATTGGGTGGAAATTTAAGTCTATAGGCATGAAGCTAATCAGAGAGGGGGCTGAGCAGCAGCTTCTGCTAGCAGTGTCTCCTGTGTTCTGATGAGAATTTAGTTAGATGCTCTTGATGCAGCAAATTAATCTGAGGTTAATTAGCATTAATTAAATTAGTTTAGTGTTAGTATTTCAAATAGAGCATAGTTCTCAAATCCCCAGATTTGCATTTGGAGACTTCACATTTCCCTGTGACAGCAGTGACACCTTCACAGCTTACAGATGCTCTGAAGGATGTTCCCTTGTTTTTGTAGTTTCTAATCAAACGGAGCAAGAACTCCTTTGCCTCACAAACACGTCTCCTGTTGACCTCCTGTGTGAGCCAGTCCCTTCCTGCCTGCCATCCCCCCAGCTGAGACCTGATCCCGTGGTTCTTGAGTCTGCAGACCTCATCCAGTTTGAGGAACGTCCTGAGCCCCTCCCAGGTAAGTTTGCCTCCCTGTGTTGCTTCAAATCAGCCTGATTAGCTCTTTTTAAGTATTTTATTGCCTAACAGCAGAGAAATACTCCTTTTATACAAGAACAGAGCCTCAGTAAATTGAGTCGTCTTATTTATTTTAGAGATAATGATTTTAACAGAAGAAGAAAAACAGAGAATTGTTACCACAGCTCAAGAAAAGGTGATCTCTGGTTCTGTGGTGTCTGACACCACAGAGAATGCTGCAGTGCCTCCCTGTCAGTCCTCTGAAACCCAAGTAAACAAAGAAGCAACGGACAGCCCAGCCAAAAAGCAACACAAAAACAAGGTCAAATTGGCAGCAAACTTCTCACTTGCACCTGTAACCAAGCTTTAACTCTTTCTTTTTAGTGTGAAAGACAAATGCCTATGGACTGTGCACAAAGTAAAGCTGTTTGCTAGCCCATGTGTATTTTAATGGAAAACCTAGAGGAATTAATTTGTATTTAATGTGTTCTGTGAAGATTTTGTTCCTTTTACACTGAACACAGCTGTTAGCAGAGCAGATTTTTTTCTATTATTTTGAAAAAAAATCTGGCATTTGTTAAATTATTCTTAAATTTTACAGTTTTTCACAAATGTGTTCAGTAAAAGCAAGATATTAATTCAACAAACATGGAACAGATTTTATTTTCTTTAAGCCTTGTTGGTGATGTAATCATACATGTAGCATATTGTATTCTATAGGCTGTTGCTTACTGGTATTGTTTCAGACAGTATTAATGAAATGCATGATTTGTCTTTCAAAAGCCTGTTGAGAAATTTTAACTTGCTGACCTGGGATGACAAGAGTGAGGGGAGCTGATTGTCCTCCAGAGGGGAAACTTGTTCTCTGACCTTTCAGATGGCTTGTAACTGCATTGGAAATGCTTGTCTAAAGGTGTCTGTAGAAGATTATGTGGGCCTTGTGTAAAACTTGTTTTAAATGTTTTTTTGCTGTAGCTTTCAGTTCCATTTAGGAGCTTTCTAGGACACTGATGCTTTAAGCTTCCCTTTTATTTAGTTTGTCTGACATGGGTTTGGTTAAGGAAAAGACTGTCTTGATGTCATGAGTGTAAGATACAGACACACACATTTTCATTGTGTCTAGAAATGAAGTTAGGAAGATTCTGATATTTCTGAAATATGCATCTAATGCATAAATTACAGATAATGGAGCAGGTCTTATTAAAGTGGTTTGTGATGGAAGGTATTGATGCTATTTCCACCTGTAAGGAAAGTTCTAGCTACATGTGGAAATGCTAAGGTTGTTCTGCTTAACCTTGTTTTCTATTTTTAAGCACGTTCAGTAAATGGGAAGCTCGTTCTTTGATGTGCTGTCTTTTAGCTGTGTCTGTTTTTATTCTGAGACTTACTCCTAGTGTTGGCAGCTTTTTGAATTTGTGGTATCTTGTGCTGGCTTTTGCAAGGGCCAGCTTTGGGAGAGAGGTGAAGTCAGTGGATGACCTTAACTCTAGTTAGCAGAACTGTCCAGTGTGTGAGACTTTCTACCCATTCTGGGTAACCATGGCATTTACAATGGGTTGTATTTGCCAGGCAGCAAATAAATTGCTTGTAGTATTGAAAGAACCTATACTAGAAGTTTTCCACTGGCCAACTGAGTAATTTTTTTAGATGGATTCTATTGTAATATGCAAGAGATGGAACACAGGCTCTAATTTTTCAGCCAGCAGCAGGAAATGCCACTGAACAATGGCTATGGACAGAATTTTACTAGTCAGATTTTGTTATAAAATCTTTTATATTTAGGCAAGTATTACCAGTAGTGAGTTTATAGCCATTGTAAGTGCAAAGAAACACTGGGAAGTTTTTCTGAGCATTATGGCACAGTATTTTGAGTCCACAGTAAATCTCTACAGACATACTGCTATAGAAGAAGATATTTAGAAGTAAGCTTTCTTGGAATGTTTTTAATGAGTTAAATGCAAGAAAATCTGCTTTCACCTTAACTTTGATAAGGTTGACAGTGATCAGTCTAGATTTTGTTTCAGAAGAGCATGCATTGGAGGAGAGACCAGCCTGAAATTGAATTTTCATGAGATGCAGAGACAAGTCATTTGGAGTACTAAAGAAAACCAGGTTTTTGCTTCAGAGGAAAATACGGTGTTTATCCAACTAATGTGGTGGTTGTACCACAAATGGAGGTCAGCATATCTTACCTGGATTCATGTGTGATTCTGCTGAAATTGCTGTTTGAAAGTAATAGAATAATACTTTTGAGAAGTTGTGTTCATAGTGTAACAAAATAGCTAATTGAATTGCAATATATTTTTTTATCCAAAGGGTTAAATGAATGATGTGACTTACAGATTTAAAAGCATTGCAACCATGAAATTCTTTAATTTAGCAAATAAATGTACTACTTCAGATTCATGTTTGTTTAAAAGAAAAAATGTCACTGAAGCCCTCAATTTATGCACTATTTTTTTTCTTGGAATGGGAGAGAGAAGAAAGACTTCTTTTCTTAGCTGTCTACTTTGTTTGGACACTTTCTTTTGTGGCTCAAGTGCTGTTTTGTGTGTTGGGACCAAACAGTTGTCAATAAAATTTTCAAGCAAGCATAACTCTTGTCCTTGTCTGAAGACCTGGGGGAAAAAAAACTGAAACAGACCAACCTGCCCTAGAGTACTTAACTTGCTGTGTCATGCTAAATTTAATTGAGACAGAACAGAGAGCTGAGGTTTAGTGAAGACTAAAGAAACACCATAAATTCTGGAGAATGAGACTTTTCCCAGTTTTGGCTATTGAACTGTTTGCAGATGCAGTCAGTGTCTCCTACTGCTCTTCATGCAATGTGACGTGTAGGGTTTATTTTCAAAAGTAGCTGTGCTATATATCAGCCTAAAGAGAAAAATGGAGAAAGGAGTGTAAATTCAGCAGCTGGATGTCAGGTGTTCCTCCTCAGTGCGTCTCCCTTGAGATATTAAAATTGTTGCAAATAAGGTCATGTGAACGTTAATAAAGTTAACCAGCCACTTTTGAGTTATAATAGCTTTGTTTTCCAGCTTGCTGGTGATGGTAATTATCCAGGAACTACAAATATGGCAAATTTCTTTCACTGGAGTGTTTTGAACTTTAAAGTCTTAACAAAATAAAAAACAGCAACTAAACTGAACTCTTCTGTCACGCCACAGCTTCATGGACAAAAGTAAAGAGTTGGATGAGCTGCTCCTGACTCTCTTTTTTGGGGGGAGGTTTGTTTGGGGTTTTTGTTTTATGACATACTCTCACTTAACAGAGCTGTTAGGTGGAGTCTGCTAGAGTAAATGTCAGGCCTGCTGCAGATAAGCAATCCCTGGCCTTACAGAGTACTTGTTCAGTAAACAATCTTAAAGTAACTACCTAAAAAACTTAGCAGGAAACTCTTCATAAACAGCGTAATAAATATCCCTCTTGAAAATAATGAACATTCCTCTTTGAAAGGAGGAACAGGCGGTTTATAAAAACTTCCAAGAGCAGCACCACAAACCCTATAATCACCACTGTAATTTCTTTTTTCAGTAGTTGTGAATGTTTTTAAGTAAATGAATGAGTAAAATCCCTCATAGCACCTCGTATGTGATTACCTTTAAAAGATGAGTTTGATTTTAAATACTGCTTTGGTATTGTGCTGCAAACATTCCCACTTCTTGTGTTCTCATTTTAGGTTAAGCCATCTGTTCTAAGTTAGTAAAAAAGTCATGAGGGAAAGAACTTTCATCTTTTTCTAAAATTATTATGGCTTGTTTTGCCTGCCATAATGTAACAGGACAGACTAGTTGCATGGTGAGCTATGGTTTAACTCCTATTAATAACATTTTTCTAGCAAGCATTACTTTTAATGCTGCATTACCTCCTGTATGACTATTTTTGTTTAGCATTACTTAGGTGGATAAAGATAGAAAAAATCCTAATTCAAGTGATTATTAAAATGGTTTGTAGTGTTATATGTATGCTACAGAAAGCAGATTGATCTAAATAGAGGAATTTTACAAGAAATTTCTGAAACGTCACTTCAGGATGTTATTTTAGTAGTTTTTGACATGGCTGTCAAAGCACTATTATATGTCATGCCATGGCTCAAGTTTCAAGTCAGTCTTTCAGTTATTGCATTCAAAAGTGAAGAATTGCATCCTGCCAGAGGAGCTGGTTTGTGTCATGAAGGAGAAAAACAACAAACTCTTCTGTTGCTGTAGATGGGATGAAGTAATTGGCTGCAAGAAACTTGATACTAGCTGCAATCATCTCTGGTTTTGTGATCAAGCCTGTTAAAATCCACTGCTCTCTGTAACTGATGAGATTTACTTTTCAAGTATCAGTTTAAACATCTCTTGGTGTCTTACCACAATTACTTCGACCTCCCATGAAGCGTTGTTGCAGAAAACTGCCTCTCATTAAGAAACAAATGCTGTCAAGAAAGCAAACTTAAATGTGAGGGGAGGTCTCCTGTGAGCCCCCTCCTCCCTCATCTCTGGGACCAAGGTGCTGCCAAGCTGCCAGGATCCAGGCTCAGCTGCCGAGCTGTTCTCAGGCTCCCGTGGGAAGTGGTGTGTGCACAGGGAAGGGAGAGGAAGTTTTGGCCTTCAAGTAGTGTTTTTGATGTGATCCTGTTTGAAAGCAGCCTGCTTGCCTGGCTGTTTATGGGATGGATGGGATCATGTGGAGCAAGATGCTCTTTGATAACAATGGTAGTATTTAATGCTGGGGTGGAGGAGGATTTTTGTTCGTGTCAATAACATGACTGCCCTTTTGGCTTGCCAATTCTTTTGATACTCAGATATATTGGGACCCTTATATTCTCAGGGTAGGGCTGGGAATTGTCTCTAATCTGTGCAGGCTCTGTAGTGAGGTTTCAAAGTCATCTAGGAGCATAATGAGGTTGGCTTTTTTGGTGGGTTTTCTTCTTTAGTGAGAAAATCCTTTATTTCAGTAGCATCTCTAACTTACCTAAGCATTACTCCTTTCTTGCAGAATAGTAACCTTGTTCTTTTAGAAAAGTGTAGCAGTACAGGAAATGCATCCCACCCCACTCCACAACCAACTTTTCCTTCAGTAACAGGAAGAAACAAATGCTTAGTATAACACAGCAGCTTAGTTTATTTGGAAATATGTTTAACTTGGAGGAGATTCGGTAGGCCTAGGGGGGAAGGTACAAGAGAACCATTTGCTGGTGGAATTGGTGATTTGTACAAATAGCACTTCAGCACTTTTGTTTTTCTCAGTAGACCAAGATCCTTTCCTGAACATAGTCACATTTACCAGAGTGTGTCAAATCCACCTTACACATTCTTCCACACATTCTTCCTTTTCAAATGCCTTGCCTTCTTTCTGAAGTGATAAACTGCCAGGATTTCCAGAAGAGATATTGGGTGCTTCAGTCAACCAATGTCCCTCTCTGCAGACAGTGACTGATATTGAAAATCAACTCTGAAATTATGCCAGTAACTCCATACAGTCACCTAAAAAGATTTGTCTGATACTCTGCTGATTTTGTATATGGGGATTGTATAATGTGTCATGCTCACAGGATCATGGAAGTTACAAAGCCCCTGGCTGTGCTTGGGATATTCAGTGATTTAGTCTGGTTTTTAAAAATAAGGGTCAAGATTTTTACACTTAATTCCTTCCCAAGTTTAATTTGTTTAATTGCAGCCATTAGCTTTGACATCAGCCATGAGGGCTCTGTGGTGTTCTAGATAGGCAATAGTAAGCTAGTGTTGAACACAGTTGAGAATCTGACCTTACAGTCTAAAAAATCCAGGACATTATTGCTGAGCAGCATCACTGACCCACTTCTGAAGGAACCACTGGTGCACTGCAGGCAAGCTGTTCAAACCCACCCCAATAAACACAGAAATGAAGCATTTGCTAATTAAAAACAAAAACTGGCATACAGAAAACCTTCCAGCTGAGCCAAGCTAGAACTTCTGAAAATGAAGTTCACTCTCATTAACACTGCTGGAGTTCAAGTCTCTTTGGGGCACTGGCTGCCAGTGCTTAACTGTATGAATATTGCACATTCCTACTGCTGTGTTTCTTCTTGGTTTTAATTAGAGGAGATGGCTCTGTAGCCTGGTCATGAGTGTTGCTTCCCAGGAATGTCTAACTCTGTTTCTTGCTAATGAATTTTTTCATGGAAACCCACATTGTGCTCACTTCACTTTATTCCCAAGTGACTGTGGATTCTGTGCAGCCTGTAGGGATCACCCAGTCTTCAGCACAGCATGGGTTAAACACTAATGTGCAGGAGTCACCCTGGGCCTTAAAAACCATGTGCAAAGTCCTTCTGGACCCTTTATTAGTGGCATTCACAGCTGCTCCTCCTAAGGCTTAAAGTTTGGTGCTTCACTACAGCTTTTTCCCTGAATTCCATTTGCCTTTGTTAATGACCCTGAACATCTGCCTCTTAAGATACTGGCAGCTCCTGATGCCTTCACTGGTACCAGTAAGAGGCTGTGGAATTTTACAGAAGCCAATGGGTGTTTCTTTCCCTCCAGTGTGTATTCTCTCCCCTAAAAGCAGTTTTCCCCATAACTGTGTCAGTGTACACAGGTGCCATGCAGAGTCCAACCCACACCAGGTACAGATTGTAACAGCTACAGAGCTTAATGTGGTGGTGTATGTCTCAACAAGGATGCAAACACCAGATGTGAGAGTCAGCCTTTGTTCTCTTTCCTGCATCTTTGGTCAAAGTAATTAAAGTGCTTCATGTCTTAGTGGAAACCCTTTGTGTTTTTTCCTCTTTGATCCTTAAAACTTAAGGTACTTCGTGATGTTGGTTCTTTGTCTCAAGTGAGTCTGCAATACTGAAATTATTCTGGAAATGCAAGTGTTTTTCATCAAATCAGTCAGTGCTAGGGATTAGGTTTTATTGGTATAAGAATAGTCTGAGTTACTTTAGATGGTGTCTATTGCCTTCAACCTTAATAAGATACTTTTTCTCTCTAAAAAAATAACTGTTTATCCTTTTGGGGTAACTGCTGTTAATTTTTTCTCCTTTCCTATACTGTGGTTCCTTGGTATATAAGCACACACTTCACTTAGCTGGCTTCACAAAATGGAAGTTCCTCTTGTTTATTTTAGGAACTTTTTGCTATCTTTTGTTATTTCTAAGCCTGAGATTGTCACACTAGATCCATGTACGTTTATTTTACTATTTACACCTATCACAGTACATTTATATGGAATACCATCACACAGACAAAACCAGCTACTGACAGCTAATATAAAGATATTAGATTCCACAAGGCTTAACCTGCATAGAGACCAGAAACACACTTAATGGTGAAACACAGACAAGTATTTCTGTATTTCCCTTAATTTTAAACCCATTTTGTATAGAATGTGATTTGTCTTGTGGCCAATTTGGCTTGAGTGGCTTGTGTCTTCCTATGCTTGATAGTTTATATTTCTCGTGGTCACAAAACATACAATTAATACTTGTTTTAAGCATGGTTTCAATATTAGTTAGATTTTGTCTTCTATTCTTCTCCCAGCAATCTCCCAGTGATGTGTAATATCCTACTGCATGTAGCTTGTAAAAATGGACAAAACCCTGGCTGAATATTTCTCTGACTTCATGGAAGGTGGAGATCTAAAACAGAAGTGACACAACCTTGGACTGCCTCATCTATTTGCAGATTGCTGTAGCTGTGCTTTGCTAAAGCTTTGCCAGGGATTTATTTCCCCTGATGCAAGCAATACTAATTTGACTTGAGTTATTCGGATATCATATGGGATATAAAAATCTGTAGCTACTTGCAGCATCCTTGTCACTGATCTCATTCTTTAGGAAGAATTTGAAATGAAACTCCACAGCAAAGTAGTTGAACATCACACAAGTTTGGTATTTTGTATGCAACATCAGTTATCCTACAGTTGCTTCCTCTATCAGTTGTGCTATATATAGCATTGCTACTTGTGGCTTTTGTTATGAAAAGCAGCCAAAATAGGATAATTTGGCAATTTTTGAGTGCAGTTTGTCACAGGGGGGAAAAGTGTACAACATATTCTTATAAAGTTATAGCCTATTAAAATTGCTGGTTTACACCATATGGATAAAATATAGCCCCTTTTCATTCACCTGTTTCACGGGGGTGTTTTTTGTTGACTCTACTGCTGATCTCTTCTGGTCCCTGGACAGCCACTATATAGATTTCTTTTGTTTTTAGGCATGCGTGTAGAGTGATCCATGCAACAGTGAAGAACCTGCCATTGTCCAGTCCATAGCTTGCACTTGTGCCAGCTGCTCTTGCCTCCCTCAGCAGGACGCTGTTGGTTCCCCTCTCCATCCAGTTCCACCCAATGGAAACGTTGAAAAGACAAGCAGGGTGGGAAGCCCAGGGCCCTACATGATGTTGCACTGTGTGGCCCCACAACAATCTTTAATAATTGCCAACCCTGCCTTGGCAATGGTGGGCTTGCTTGGAGGAGGTTCTGCCTTCTTTTCTGCTGGGCTGCCTGCAATGTTCAAAACAGGACACCATTAGAACCAAGAGCTGCTCAAACTACTTCTTCCTGCTTCTGCCTTAAAGGGTGCAAACCTTTCCCACCCTCTCTCCACCCACCCTGAATTCTTCAACTCCGGTTTGAGCAATACACTTTGGTGGTGACCAAGCTGATACACGGTTTGAAACTGCTCAGAAAGTCTCATCTCTCCAGGGAAGGGTGCTAAGAGGGGCTAAAGAATCCATGCATCTCCAAGGGAGGGTAAACTTGCACCTGCTTCAAGGCCATAGGGTCCTTTCACCAAGTCATTTCACTGTTTAACTCCCAACAACGAAAGGAGCTGAAGAACAAAAGTATTGCTAGAATTTATTCTCCCATCAGCTTGGATGTTGTAATTAAGAGAACAAGATAAAGGTTGGTTTTTATTTTTCAGGGTGAAAAGAATCTTTTTATCTCTAAAACCGCATCTAAAAGCAATGACAAAGTAAACTAACAGGGGAGATGAGTCATGCTCCCTGTGACTAAGGGGGTATAAATAATCAGTGATGCATCTTAAAATGTCTCTTCTCAACCTTGTACTTGAACTTCACAGTCCTTCCAGTCCCTCTGGGAACTCTTGAGCAAGATCTTGATCTGTGCAAAATGGCAGAATGTTTAATACAAACCTCTTCAGCTGGTGGACCAAAGCCCCTTTCTAAGGAGGGCACTGCTCTCACTTGACTCTCTCTGCTTAAGAGCTCATCTTGAGGCAGGGCAAAATCAATCTGTGAACTTCTAGAGCTCCTGCTGTGACTGTTCTGGTCGAAGGTTGCAGCTAAAAGCTTCCAAGGGGTCATGCAATCCACTTAGTCTCTCAGAAACCAATGTGTTTGCCATTCTCTCTACAAGTGATTTGGGTTGGGGTGATTCAAAAGCCTATGGTAATATTTAAGAAATTTGGGTCAGCTGTGGAAGTTTGCAGTCTTTTCTCTAGTTTCCATCTTGGCAATAAAACACATGAACTTTGTTTCAGATATTCAAGCATGGATCTAAAGAGTTTTTTTCAGTTAT
Organism: Melanocharis versteri; assembly: GCA_013397845.1. NCBI lineage: Eukaryota > Metazoa > Chordata > Aves > Passeriformes > Melanocharitidae > Melanocharis > Melanocharis versteri. The sequence goes on along the minus strand of VZTG01002323.1, from coordinate 965,769 downwards.
TTTTGCAGAACCAGATAGGAAAATGATTAATAAAAATCTAACTGCTTAGAAAAGCAGATTGTGGTACTGTGTATACAAATATACTTTGCATATTTAAAACACACGAAGCAATTTCGAAGTGGTCAAGGTGACTTAAATTCAGGTTTAAGGGGTAATTTGGTATCTGAAGTCTAAGTGACCAGCAGTTGCTGACACACTGTTGTTTCTGGATGATCTAGCTAGCTTCACCTAGCTTTTGCCAGAGGCTGGCCTTAGAAAGTGCTCTTTTAATCAGTTGTCTTTGGAGTTTTTCCTTTTGTTCTTGTTTTTTTCTTAATGATAGGCACTCACTGGTAGGAGACTGTGTTGCTTTGTCTATGGGTTTTAACTTGGTGCGAAGGAACTCAGCCATCTCTCTGTCTTCTTCTTTTTCCCTGGCAGAAAGGAGGAAAATAAATGTTAGAGGAATGAGAGTTTTCTCTGTAAATGGGACAGCAAAAGCTAGAGCGGCTAAGATCAAGTCACCAGTAAACAATTAATTTCTTAGCTGTTTTTAGAAACAATTTTGCCGTGTATTAAAAAGCAAGAAGATATTTGCCTAAGTGAAAACTGCTGCTGAGGCTTTTGTGATTTGCACACAGGGCTCAGTGAGAGCTCTGGGTTCAGTTCTAGCTCAGGCTGCTTGTCAGCTGCTGCCTTTGGCCAGCTCTCTTTGATCAGCTGCAGGACTCTGGCAAAAGCTTTGCTTTATCCTCTCCTTGCTTGCTTAGAATTTAAATGTGTTGGAGGAGATATTGTCATTTCGGATAAATGGATTGAGTCTTTACTGCTGAAAGAGAGGGGGAAGTGAGAGCAAAACTGACTCTTTGTAGAGTGTTGATCTCAAACAAAGATTGGATTTGGTGATGGAAGTGAACTTTTGAGGAAGACTGCAACATTCTTGGCAACTTTGGGCTGAGCTACTGAGATGACACCCTTCAGAACTTGTCTTAAGTTAGGTAGGGCTGTACTCCTGAGTGCTTTTTAGTTGGTTTGGGGTGTTTTGTTGTTGTTTGATTTGGTTTGGGGTTTTGTTGTTTTGGTTTTTTTTGCCATGACAAGGTGAGAATAGTAGTAATCAACCTGACAACATGAATAATTAAAAAGGGAGGAATTAGATGTCTATAAATATGCCCCTTATAGAGTTCCATTTCATGTCTACTTCTTATGCCAAGAGAATTCCTTGTAGCAGCATAAATCCTTTTCTTTTAAATGGTAAATGTTCAGACTGTTTCTGGTAGGAAAATAAGAGACCAAAGCCTGCTGTTATTCATGAGATGACTGAATCATTAATGGGATAAAGAGCCACAGAATTAGAGTAATCTAATTGTAATGTTTTTCCTATGGACTGGGGAGGAGGCTTTTAACTTGGTAAGTTGTTTAGAAGGACCAATTCTCTCCCATTAATGTTGATTTAAATTTTGTCACTTAATCTATTGTATTATTAGGCTTGTGGAATGTCACTAATAAATTCATTTGCTCTTGGTTCTCACCGTAATCTCTCCACCTCTGCATCATCTACAAGAAAATCTCTTTTTTGTACCAGTCGATGAATCTTCTGAATCAGTTCATCCTCTCTTTGCTTCTCCATCTTTGTTTTTTCTTTTTCTGGTCAAAAACAGAGAAAAGAGTGTATTACTTTGGACTCCAGGGACTGTGAGGGGGTGGTGTAGGACGTTGCAGATGTCTGAGAATCAATTGCTGATTGAAGTCAATGGTTTTTCGGACCTGAGTCACCAAAACCCCAGCAAGGCAGGTCACTGCCTCTTTGCTCTCTTCACTTGCTGCTGTTGACTCTGATCAGCTTAATGGTCTGAAGGCTCTGTGGGGTTTGCTAAGCCTGCTTTTAATACTCAATTACTCTGCAAGACATTGCTTGGGATTTTTTAAAGAGCTTTGGCAAGAAAAAAGTTCAAGATGCATTGTTAAAATCCAATGTACAAACTCCATTTGACCTCAGGGGAAAGGAGATCACACCAGAAGGAACTATTTCTCTGTGTTTCAAGACAGCTTTGGCTGTTGAAAACAACACTTTTTTTTCTACTCTGACAAGGCAGGTGAGCTGCAAATCCCCACAAATAGCGTCAATTGTAAAATGTGGAAAAATAAATGAAAGCTTATTTTTCCTGTGCTTCAAAAACCTGAGTAATTAATATATATCCTTGTTAATTGGCCAGTCTGGAACGGCTAGGTTGTCTATAAACAACAATTTCTGTGGCATGAAAGATGTGCCTGTCACAAACTAAAAGTCATAAATGTTAGGGATTACAGAGCTGTCGTTTCAGGCTATAAAGCAAATGTATTTAAGACAGAACTCTTTGAACCTAGCAAGTGCAGCAGAGATGAGAAAGCCAGAGGCAAATCCAAGCTCACGTATTTCTCCAAGAGCTGAAAATTTTGATCAGCTATGAAGACACTTTGTATTAAATCAAGAATTTGGGGTTTGGGCAGTAGAACTGTGTTCAGTGAACTGCACAATTCAGAACAGCGAGAGCTGGGGAAAGAAGCTGCCTGCAGTCTGATGCATCTGAGCTGTGTTATGTCTGCTGATTTCAGTTATAAGACACTTTAAATAGCTAAATTACTCAGACCCTTGAAAACAATTGGTTTTAGTACAGATTAAAAAAAAAAAAGCTTAGAAGTCGCTGCTTCTTCTTGCTTTGCCTCTTATGTCTAAGGAGCAAGGACTCTCCTCACTTCTGAAGGTAGAAGGTACTTTCTACTTCCTTTCCATCTATCCTTTTCCTAAACTGAGATGTGCTCTCCCATTATATCCTCCAGGAAACTGTCTACTAAATATATTAATATACGTGGCAAAATACTGCATATTCTGTGTACTAAAAGGCTGATTCCATATCTACTGAAATTGGCTAAACTGCGTCTACTGAAACCAAAGAGCAATTCTCTATACAAATCTGTATTCTAACAGGAAAACTGTGGTAGAGATCCTGTGAATGAATGCATTTCTGGAAGGTGTTTTTCTAGGTTAGGCACACGCTGTGTCAGCATTTAGTCAGTGCCAGCAGCTGCTTTGTCTTTGTTAAGACCAAGCTCTTGTGATCCTGCCTGAAGATGCTGCTGCTGGACCTGCACCTATTGGATTCCTAAGTTCACTGAGATTTGCTAAGTGCTAAGGAGAAACTGCTGTCTCTGCTTGAGGCCTTGAGACTGGAAAATCATTTCTAAAAGACAAAAAAAACCCACAGAGCAGAAACACTGAAGGAATGAAAGCTGATTAACCCTATCTGTAAGTTAAAAGTCTGGACAGGAAAGCTTGCAAATCAGAAAAGTGAGGCAAAGGGCATCATTCACAGGTACTTTCTAGGATTTGTAATCCTTTCCATTTGAACAAATAATGAACCAGCAGTGTTATTATTAAAAATTTAAAATGTGACCTATACTAAGAAGTATAAGGAAAGAAAAAGTAAGAAATATTATTAATCTATTTCTGTTGGGTGCAAAACGTGGCAAAGTTCTCACACAGCTGAGAGTGGGTGGTTTCAGAGTAAGCCTCTTCCCTGTGTCACGAGTGACCTTCTCTCACCTTTCTGAGAACAGTTGTCCTTCAAAGTTGCACAGTAAAATGCGAGGAGGAAAAATGAGGATAACCAAAGGATATTCAAAACTTGACCTTAATAGTTAAGCAGCAGCAAATTCTTTCTGCAGGGTGCTGGAGGCTGTGCAGTAATATGTGGTGTAAATGGCCTGCTGCAGGTGCTGAGTGTTCTGCAGGATCTGTCTGTATTTTTTTCTTGAACAGAGTAGGGCTGTTGTGGATCATCTAAAATGGCAAAGCTGTAGTGAAGTGAAATTCCTCTCTGATGGCAGCTGGAGTTCTGAGCCAAGGACTGCAGAACTGCCCACAACGTGAATTTGCAGAGATTTATGGCAAAACACAAACCGGAGTTTTGGGCCTTGCTTTTTGTAGAAACCTGTTCTTCTTGATCCTAGAAGGTAGATTTAACTACAGGTGTGACAATGGATTGGTGTAGCAAGGAAAAATCAATCACATTCACAGTGATGGTTATAAATCCTTCTCCTCTCCCTCTTCTATCTCTGGTATCTCAGCACTTGTCTTTTGTACCTGACAATCTCTGTGCCAGTTGGCTCCCCTGAGACTGCCAAGGGAGTGCAAGGAATAAGGAATGTGCTCCTTGTTTAAATGATATTCGTGGGGTTGCTGCCATGAAAGCAGTGAAACACAGCATGAAAAGAAATTTAGAGACACGGAGATTAAAGATGGGCAGGAAAATGGGAATTAAAAATATGGACTAGAGGGAAGAGATATGAAACTCCACCTTGTGGGGAGGAGATTCTGATTGTTGGGGCACGGGTGGGTGATGCACGGGTGGGGATGGTGTCAGGAACACAGGTATTGTCCTAATCCTGGATGGAGACAGCCATTACCTGGGATTGCTACCAAACTCTGCAGCTCTTGCTTAAGGTTCATTATGTCTTTGCACAGCTGGATGTCATCCATCCTGCAGAAACAGAAAAAGCATGGTCAGACATGCAAACTCCACCCTGTGCTGATGGGATTGTCCAGATCTCATCTGAACACCTGACCCTGGCCCCTGCCTGGGACCTGTCAGCCTGAAAGGGGATCCTGACACTCCTCACTCATGTATTTTAACAGAAAGCAAAGGGTATTTAACACTAAATGCCCACTGAGCCCTTGATTACTTGTCTTACTGGCTCCAATTTGTGCATAGGTTCATACCTGTCACTGTGGATAATTTCAGATGCCTTTTGCTTTGTTGAACATCAGAGAACATTCTGCAATGGGCACGTGTATCCATAATGGTCCTGGGAAAAGACAGGTGTGCCAGATTGCACTTACTGCAGCAAGTTTCACCAGGGAAGGAGCAGGGTGAGAATAGCAGAGAGCCTGGGAAGGGGCAGCACAGGGTGATGCATTATTTGGCACAGCCAGGGCAAGGTTTATATTCCACTACCAGCTTCCTTTGTGACCTCATTAATAATTCAGCTCTAACACCAGAGATCTGGAAACTGTCATAATTTGGCATTTATCTATTTTTGAGGTCTTGTGCCTTGGGTGAATGTGCTCCATGGTTGATGTTGAATACTTCAAATCCTTGATATGTGCAGAAAGTCCATAAATGTTAAGACACAGAAGACAGCTTAAAAAAAAAAAAAAACGTAAAATTAGCAGAAATTGCACCTTCAGTTCTCATTGAAACTGCTGCTTCTCCTGAGAGCTGCCACACTGAATTATTCCCCTGGAAGGTAGCAGCCTTCAGCATCAGCTTGCTGGCACAGGTTTGATTTCAGTGTCCCAGCCACAGCGGCAGCCAAGGCTCAGGTGTTGGCTCCAAGGGCTGCATCTGGGGCTTCCATTTTGAATTCACCCCCTGAAGAGCACAAAACCCAGCCTCTGTGATTAATTGTACATTGTCAGCTAGATCTCACCAACACTCTCCTTGCCCACGGATCTCTGAGCTCTGTTTTTCACAGTCCTGAGGGGTGGATTGGCTGTTGCCTGAGCACCCGAAGGTAGCTGAAGTGCCATCGGAGCAGGGATTGTCACCGTGGTATTTCGGGACAGGAAGGCTGAGGCATTCGAGTGTGTGTGTACGTGAGACTGAGCCCCCGAAGGACAGTGCAGCCAAATCATTGAATTAAGTGAGGAGTGGAAAAAGTAGGTGTTTCTGGCACAAATAAGACTTTAATCACAACCCAAGAGCTTTTATTCTCCCTGCCGCCTCTGCAAGGAACACAGGTCTCTGCAGGGAGCTGTTCTTCAGCTGCTTTGCTCTTGTTAGTAAAACATGTTGATCCTTTTATTAGTTGCTGCTTTGGTTAACTCCATCATGTCTGTTCTGCTACTTTCACTGTGCTATGACAGCTATTCCTGCTGCCTTTTTACCCCTCTCCTCCCAAAATACAACCATGAAATACCTCTCCTAATGATCCTGTTTGCTGACCTCTTTTCCTTCTCTGTGTATCCCTGTCACCTCCGCTGGGATTTGCTCTCTCACTGCCCATCTGTCTTGTAAGACTTGGTTTTATTGGGAAGATCAGCATGTCTGCCTCAGGACTAGTGCATAGTCCATTGCTCTGTGTGTTTAGGACACTTGGAGGCAGAGATGTTTTCACTGATGAATGTTCTCACTTAGGCTCCCCGTATTATTCATGCTCCATCACAAGCAAAGCCTGCTTTACTCTTGAGATCCATCACACTAAATGGTACTGAAATTACTTTTATCAATTAATCTTAAACGCGGGGCTCCCAGGAGAGTCAGTATTCAGAACGTGCTGGGATATGAGCAAGCCTCACAGCTCCTTATCTACGCAGCGTTCCTGCACTTTGGGTGTCGTGTTCACACATTTGAGTAAGATGACCACGGCTAACAAAGATGACAGTTTCTTGGCAAGAAATGTCCAATATTGAACTGCTGTATTCAAATGATACTGGGCCACACTCTCAGCTACTGAAGAGAACAGTGAGTTTCTACAAAAGAGATCTCTGTGATAGACAGAGAGAGGATTTTTTTTTTCTGATTCAGTAGATTTGGCTTCATTCTGAGAAGCTCTGAAATACACTAATTAAAATACTTTACTATGTCAGTTTGGCTCCCTGCCCTCGCTAAGAACTCCAAAAAGCTAATGGCACTGCTCTTCCCTGAGGATTTTCAGGAATTTAAAATATCAGCAGCAGTATATTCCAAGTGAACAAGATCATTCATGTCCTGTAGTCCCCACAGTCTCTGTGCCTAATTTGTGGCAAAGGTACTGGCCTCATGTTGCAACTTTAATTGCACTCTTCCCCATTATTTTGGCTGGCTTTTAATTTAACTGCAGAACATGTAGCTCCATGTATATTCTCAGCATCTCTTTTTCCTGAGACCTAAACTTTGTTCCTGCCTTGTAACACACAGCAGAGAAGTAAATCCGTGGCCAAAGCACTGTAGGTCTGTAACAGCTCTGTGACCACATGAATTCCAAAGATCATCAGTCAGATGACCTCTCCAGAGTCCCAGTTCTGCAGGCTGGTGCATTGTGCTGATGGACAAAAGCTAAACCTACCATCTGCACCAATCCCCTTAAGCACATGGAACATCTTTCCTCCCATCTGTGTCAAACAGTCTTTGTGTTTCATCCATTCCACAGTGCTGGTTAGGAAAAAAGTAATAAAAAAAAGGTTAAATGACTAAAGGGAAGGCTGAAGGACATATGGGACCCTGCCAAAGCTTCATCCATCTGACTTAATGAAAGCAGGATCTGTGGTTACTTGTAGCTATAACACACATCCCACCTGTGCTAGCAAATAATACTGAATGCTGGGCAACAGGTGCTGCCCTGGGCAAGAGCTGCCTTGGTGTCCTTGAAGAAAAGGGAAGAAGAGGAACTCCTGGACAGGAAAGCTCTTGGAAGGCCATTCAATCCGAACTGGCACTATGAACCTTCCTCTCGTTTCCCCCTTATGCTCTGGATGCTGGATGTGAGTAGTTCCAGGAGTCCCAGAAGAAGTTAATGCTGCTTCTGAAAAAAAACAAATCCCAGTGTATTTCTCATTTGGAAGCTGGATGGTCAGCAGGGTTTGACTGAGAGCATCTTGGTATTACTATCAGACTGCTTTAGAAAGTAAAAAGAGCTTTTGGAAATCTTAAGGAGAGCAGCAATCTGCAGAGTAGAGGAGAAAAAACTCCTTTGGGTCCCCTAATCTACAGAGCTTCTCTCTCTTCTCTGGAAGAGATGGTACATTCTTTCTAGACCCTGTGAAAACACTTTTCACATTGTAGAAAAAACATCAGTGAAGCAAACAACAGTTACAATATGGCAGCTTTTCCTCCAGAGCTGAGCTTTAAATGTCTGCCCAGGAATCCTAAACATATGAGTTATGAGTATGATAAAACATTTCCCTTGTTAGGAGCCCAAATCCATTCCTGGAGTAATTGCAGTAGTATTGAACTAGGGATGAATTCCCAGTGTGCTTTGGTGTATTCCTGACACGCTGTCTGCACTTCTGCTTTTCTCTTTCTTGATGGCTTATTGCAGAACACCCTCTGTACTCTTGGAGATATCACACAAGCACGTATTGTCCTTTTCTCTCTTGCTACTTCAAGCTATATCATCACAACCTACAAGCAGACTCTCTGTTTGCCAGAAAGATACGACAAAAAACTAAACCTCATAATGAATAAACAGCATGAGTGAAAGATTTCCTAAACGTGTCACAGAATGACAGGAAAATAAGTGGGTTGGGGAGCCTGCAGTGCTCTGGCACAGTGACTCAGCCCTGTCACATTCCTGTGGTCCAGCCACCAGGGGAGAGTGCCCCGAGGTGTCCCTGCCACCCGCTCCACAAGCGAGGTGCCAGCATGAGTCACCTCTGCTGGGCACATCTGCACTGAGGGGGAGCGGGGCACACAAACACAGCAGAGCCCTCCCTTCCAGCTGTGCCCTGGCAAGCCCCAAAGGCCCTGCAGGATAATGGGAGGCAGGATGCAAAAAAGAAACGTTCTGTACCAGACACAAAAGAATTGTTTCGTTTTGTTTTGTTTCGTTTCGGTAGAAATTATTCCTCAGCAGGTGAATTTTTCTATCTTCTTTTCAGCCAAGGAAGAAAACCGAATTCCCCAGTGTACGACCTAGATGCCATCTAGAGACATGGATAGGAAAAAAGCAAAAATTATAGTGAAAGCTCACAGAAAAATCACTAAACACCCCACTTAATGGTCAGCCAAAAAAAAAAAAGAGATGACCAACAAGACTGACAAATACTTCCTATTTGAGTGTAAGAACTATTAGTAACAGCTACATAAGCCTCAAATATCATTTTCATTGATTTTGGGATGAGCAGAGCAGTTCAGTGTGTCTAGAGAGGTTCTGCCTTTGCTGAATGACTTTCAAAGCTAGAAATAGATCTGTGCTCCCTCTAGCATGTCTGTAAGAGGAGGTCTGAGATTCCTTTGTTTTCTGTTATTGGATTAAAGTGCTTGAAGTTAAAAAAGGAATGTAGACCAGGTTTGCTAGTTTCCTTCTCTCTCTTCCAAGAGGGTTTGCAGGCACTTAGATTATTTTTAGTTCTGTTTTAATACATTCCTGCCCCAGGAGTAAAATGCTTGTAATTGTTGGAGTTTCTGTAGACTTTGATAGTGCCAGTCTAGGAGCTGGCCTGAGAATCAGGAGTCCTGCTAAGTCACAAGCTGACATGATTATGTAACTGAAGGTCTCCCTGTAGGGATAAAAAGCTCATCTCCTCAGTGGTGTCTCCAGTGAGCATGCTGAAACCAGCCAAGAGCAACCAGTAGTGATGGAGAAATTTGGGGGATTGAAATAAAGAGATGTGTAGAAATAAAGAGAATTGCTACGGAGATGGGGATGATGTCAAGCTGCAGATCTGAGGGACTCCAGTGGAGGCTGCCTTTGGGTACTGCAGGTGTTCAAGGCTTTGCCAAAGCTGGGGGGAACCTGCAATGGTGGAAGTGTTCTTGGGAGTACAAGAGCACAATAAATTTATAGAATCACAGAACCGTTAAGGTTGGAAAACACCTCTAAGGTTGTAGAGTTCAACAGTCACCTCAGCACTGCCATGTTCACCACTACACCATGTCCCCAAGTGCCACATGCACAGGCCTTTTGAACACCTCCAAGGATGCTGACTCCACCACTGCCCTGGGCAGCCTGTTCCAAAGCCTGATCACCCCTTCAGTCAAAAAACTTTTCCTTATATCCAGTCTAATCCTTCCCTGTGCAACTTGAATCCATCTCCTCTTGCCTTGTTGCTTGTCATGTGGGGGAAGAGACCGACCTCCACCTGATGCTCCTCTTTCTATATTTGACTCCTTTTTGTCCCTGTCAGCTCAGCTTAGTTACTTAAATCTTCTAATTATAAAACTGTGAGATCACAGGCAACATTTAATGAATACAGAACACGTTGTCTGAGCCATTATGGTGTGTGTTTACCACGCTGTTATTTAGCTCAGCACCTGGTGCTGCTGGGGCTGGAGGACACAGGGCTGGCAATTAAGGTAACAGATTGCTGACCAGCCTGCTTGGCAGGGCAGCTCACAAATCACAGGTCCTGTGATTAACCTGCACTATCAAAGTAAGTGTGTCTAACTTTTCTTGTTCAAAGTGCTCTCTGCTAGAGGAACAGTGCATAGATGCTACTGAACCACAATTTGCACTGTAATCTAATTCAGCTGTTGTTTCAGAGAACTGAAGATGGCATTTGAAATTCTCAGTCCCTGAAGGGTCATATTTAAGGTATATTTCACATAAATTCAGAACAGTGCCCAGAGAGGGTGTCTGTTTTTCATTTTCACTGACACTGCTAAATTCTCTTGAGCTTGGCCATCTCCTCTGCCAGTTACTAAGTTTTACTGTGAATCAATAGTAACAAGAGGAGTTTTCCTGAAATTGCCCCACTGTGAAGGGGAATATTTCTCCATGTGGCAAAAATTGACCAAGTTAATTTGTCTAAAAACGCATAGACAATAGAGAAGTCAGATTTAAATTCACAAGTATCAGTCCTTTGCAGCAGCATACAGAAGATGCTATGCAAAAGCATAGGGCCTGGTTCATTTAAACTACTCTGGTAGCTCTATTTTTGGGTATTAGGCACCGGAAAGAGGAAACTCTAGGTCTGGCTGTGCATTGTCTCCAGCAGAATCAATGATACATTTCCTTCTTAATTTGCCTTCATATTTGACCTTTTCTTATTTTAAAAACCAGAAGAGCAACTATTTGTTATCACAGACGAAAAGAATAAAGGTTTCCAGTATAAAATGAGACACTGACAGTCCATTCCAGGGCTTTTCAATTCACTGGTTACTCTCCTATTTATAGCAGAAGACAAGTGAGGAGGACCAGTGAAATACCACAGGGCAAGAGGGACACCTTATCACAGAACATCCTTGCCTAGAGGAAGCTCAGCTGCCCAAAAGGGGGGCCCAGGACCTGTGAGTGCCACGTGTGCCTGACGTGCTGGGGGGTCTCAGGGGACAACCCACTGTACCCTCCACTCACACAAACCAGAGCACAGGTAGCTAAGAACCGGGAAGTGAAAAACAGTTTGGGATTAAAGGTTACATCTGGAAATACAGTGCTAATTTTCTGGATTAAAAATGACCATGTCAAAGATTAAAGCTGCTCCCTCTTCTATTAACAGCATTTTGTGACAACCACAACATATATTCAATGCAGAAGATACTGTTCAAAGAAAATTCTCTATTTAAGAACTATTTTTCTAGCTGTCAAACAGAGACAATTATGAAAATTCTTCCCACTGCGTTTTTTCTAAGACACAAACATCTCAAGTACCAAGTTTACAATTAATCAAATACTTTCCGAATGATATGTTTATCATTATACACCACTAAAAAAATGCTTTTCTTTTCTGAGTATTTTAATGCACCATTTTTACAGCCAAACATCTGAAAGTGTAATGTTGTGTTTTCCTCTGGGGTTGGTGGTTTGCTGTCAAACAGGGCAAAGGAGATGAGTCTGCAGAGACATCAAACTGAGCTAAGGCATTTTCCTTCCTCTTGGAGAGCTGATCTCTGTACTTTTAGCTTTAACTGCTCAGTCCAGACTTTGCAATTCTGTCCTGAACTCATGTTCTTGAGGCTTCCAGGCTTCCATGTGAGGAGCTGGGAGACTTGGCAGAGCTGGGCCTTACAGGAGTTCCCAGCTCTGCAGTGGGCACACCGACATCCTTGGGGCTCCCAGATCCTTGGCAGCCCCCTGGAAAAGCTGTCTCTAATCTCAGAGACCTCAAGCCTTGACTACCTGACAGCTTTCATTACCAAACCATGTTGTGCCATTTCACAGCTTGCAGTTTCCTGGTTATTTCCTCAGGAACTCTGGCTATTTGCAGGTGAGACACCATTGCAGCGTGCTTGGGATGGCAAAGCTCAATGGGGACACAGCCACAGCCACAACTCCACCCTGTCTTGCAGCAGAGCCTGTGCCACACCAGGCTTCATCAGTGGGACAGCCGTGGTGTCTCTTACAGCTGGGCTTGGTGTTTCCCCGAATGGTGCCTTATCTTATGAAGCTGACAACCTGATGTGTGTATTTATTGAATAATATGCATCATCACACGACTGCCTCCTCCTCTACAGCCTCCCCAAGCCCATCCTGTGTCCCTAGAGCAAGATACAATCAGGAAGAAAAAAAAAGGAAGGAAATCACAAGAAGTGATATCATATTGTTAAGATTCCAGAACCGTGACGGAGAAAAGATTCATTGCTCCTTTCCATGAAAAGACTGATCTTATCAGAAAACACTGACAACAACAACAGCTCTATTCATGAACAAAAACCTGGTTTTGCTGGTGTTATTTATTTACACTGCAGTAATAGCAAGGTGCCAAACTCAGAGAAAAGTACCAGATGCTGAACACGTAAGTAAACAGTCCTAAAGGAATTCCTGCTTAACCTCAGATGACAGAAAACAGATAATATACAGCACGAAGAAAAAAAGGAGCAGCAAAAGAATCAAAAGTACCCAAGTAAGCAGAAGTCAGAACACCTGCTTAGCAATATTATAACCAGTGAGTTACCACTGCTATTCACATGTCTGACAGCCTGTTTTACCTCTTTCCACTCTCCCTCCCTCTCACCCTTCCCCAGGGTGATGCTCAGTGTGTGGCTCTATTGCCACACGAGGCATGAAGCCACTGAGGAATCAGAGTTGATGTCACATTAGCGAGACACTTGTAAGAGTGTTAAAGTATTTGGTTCAAAAATTAATTAAAATTTGAAATGAACTTTCTTCAAATGAAGAGACCAATTACTGCTGCCTTTTCTCACCTGAGAATGGAACACTCCATGTACACATTTTTGTAGCACTTTGCAGCATCACTTTCTAAGTTCAGCCAGTAATGAGACTGTTTGTTTCACATTCCCACTTTGTGTCTACTAGATTTACTGCCCTCATTTTCAATTAAAACGTGGGATTTCTAAGTAGGTTTATTTAAGGTTGTCGTCACCAAGGGAATTAACCTCTTACTTTAGCAGCTCTTGTGTGCTTTGGTGTTGCTTCCCTTTGCAGTGGTTGCATTAAGGCAGGCACTCAGCAGAGATACCTTTCTGTATTTAAAATACCAGTGTGCTGTGCATACTGCAAATGACATAAAGGTGAGACTCCTATCTGACCTCTGTGGATTCCTGCTGTTCTTAGAAGGAATATGGACTGCACATTCTTCTCCATGAATTTGCCCTAAGTTTGAGGTTCTACCATTATACCCAAACCCCTCCAGAATGACCATTACTGACTATCCCACCTCAACTACTCCCAGCAATGGATACATCAATGTCACAGCAGGACAACAGAGGTTTATGGGGTTTTTCAAACTGGGAGAAGGACAAAGGTTAAAAAGGCAAGTAAAGAAAAAGTAAGCCTGATTTGAAGCCAGAAAAAAACCCCCAAACTAGGGATAAATTACGTACTATAATTATATAAATTATGGACAGCTAATGAAGCTGTGGGACTGCAAAGTCGAGTTGCAGCAAACTTTCCTACATAAAAGGTCTGGGACTGCAAGTAAGCAAACATAATAGTGTAAAATGGTCTAAAATCCTGAAGAGAGCTATGGAGAATTTAGATGATGTAGATATTATGAGCACTCTGGAGCAGAGGGAGTCATCTACTAGTGTGTAGAGAGAGTGTACAAAGACAATGACCAATTTTAATTCTGAGTCAGTGTGGAGGTGAATTTAGCCTCTTCACAGTGTTAGTTTAGTGATGTAATAACCACACAGACATTAAGCAAATACACCATTGTATTTACAGCATTTTTACAGAGAAAAAAAAAAGTTGAACAAGTAAATGTTTTCAGTAATTGCCTAAAGCAAACTAATAGGGCTTTATGTTTAATATCTTCTATTCCCTACACATTAAAAAACTGCCATTCAGTATCACCTACATGGCAGAAATAACCACCCCAAGACAGCTATCACAGGTGGAAGCAACTTCCACAGTTTTAGTTCAAGGTCATCCAATAAAGCTGGCTTCAAGCTTTGCCTTCCATCTGGAAAGCCAGCAGTATCAGGCACTGGCAGATCTCCCACAGACTGTTTCATGATGACAGTGGATGCTGTTCTATAAGAATTCTATGCCTCTCTACAAGCATAGGCAGTAACTGTGGGTGAGAAGATCTCCTTTTACTAATAATATTTACTGGGTCCCAACATGCTAATGCATTCTAAAACGCATGGATTTTGCACTACAAATGATTGTGAAGTTCAGTTTTGGTCTGCTCTGTATCACATAGGGGTCTGAGGGTTTGCTGCCTCTGTCTGCCAGCCCAGCTGAGCTAACACATGCATCATCCATTTTTACAGTCGTGTCTTTCAGCACAGTAGATTTCCATGCCCCCAGCAATCCTAAACTGCTTCTGAAGCCAAACACATCCACAGCAGCAACACATTAAATGTGTGACAAAAAGGATGCTGCCTGAGCAGCTCCCTCAGCTTTTGGGTCTCGTATTTCACCAGGAAAGAAAAAAAAAAAAAAAAAGGAAGTGGGACAGGAGAATTAGAAAGGAAGAAAGAGTGTGCATGTTCTGAAGTGGTGTGTTTGCTTTCCTTAACAGCACAGACAGCTTGAACATTTACAGTTTGACCCAAAACTCTTTTTATAGAGAACATTTTAAGAAAGGAGCTGAGAGAAGCCTGAGAAGCGAAGGAGGGGGAATGCTGGCAGGCTACAAACTGATGCTTTTCTGTACGTGTCTCCTTCATATCAATATATGCTGAGTTCTCAGCTATTCTAAAAACAAACCAAGAAAAGCTGGAGATAGCATATGATGGCTTCAAGCTACATTTTCATTTCCTGGGCTGGCTGGAGACGGTCACAACAGCTCCTGGCATAATTTTATGAAATTTCATACTATCAGTAGCATTGAAGCAGAGATGCTACAAACAGCCACAATTTCTACATAAGCTGGACGTATCCTGAGGAGGTCCATCCTGGGCACTAAGCAAGGCAGGGTCTAGAGATAAAAATAGGATTTGATAATATAATTACAGAACAAATCACAGTGCATCTGCTCTGCTGTGACTGAGGTTGCCTGAGCTAAAATATGATTGTGCAATATAAATTGTGGCTTTACCTAATTGAGGAAGGCTTGATTTTATAATCTGAAAATTGTCTCCTTAGAAACTTTAGGTAATTCTTCATAGGAAGCAGATATTCAGCTAGAAGTAGTGTGCATTTCCTGGGTATGAAGAGCACAGCTGCTTCCAGCTGCCCTCCTTTTGTTTTAAAGGAGGAAGCAAAAATAAGGAGCAAAGCAAAGGACACATTTACAAAGGTTAATATCTGACTTGCAACTGGCACAATGGTTTGGGAGACATCATGACCTGTTAGTCCATTGCTTCAGCTCATTTTGCTTTCTTTGTTTCTTTGTATCAATAAAAACAAGATTTATCAGAAAACTGGCCTCATAAAGTACACACTACAGGATGAACTATTGCACTGTATATAACAAATAGTCTGTTAAACAGATAAAAGAGTTCAGCTGCTTTCCTTGCTTTTCAAATCAAAAAATTTTAGGGGACAGGCCAAGAATAAGCTGTCACACATCTGATTTTATTGAGTTTCATGCAGCAGAATTAAAAAGTTATGTTTTGCAATAAAAACTATTACAATTTTGAAAATCAAAGATGTCAGTTGCAGTTTCTGTACTGCATGTTTTTGCTTCACCACAGAGTTCCAGAAAGTCACACTGTTTAAATGCATCTTTGTGCGACAACAATTCATCTTTAAGTGCTTTAGTTTTAATTACTGAAATGAGGTCTTACATCATGTTTAGTGCACCAGTAAGGTATTTCCACTTCTCTCTGCAAGGCCGAGGAAAAAGAGTGTACAAAGGACTGCAAAGCAGTACAAAAGAGTGAAAAATCACATGTATTGAATTGCATGGATATTTGTGGTCTTC
The DNA here is from genome assembly GCA_013397845.1 of Melanocharis versteri. Lineage (NCBI taxonomy): Eukaryota > Metazoa > Chordata > Aves > Passeriformes > Melanocharitidae > Melanocharis > Melanocharis versteri. Next base: position 949,838 of record VZTG01002323.1, on the reverse strand, counting down.
ACATAAAACTTCTTGCTGTTTCATTTTTAAACAGGGTAAAACCTGTTTCCACTGCTCTCACAGATGGTTTTTCCTGTATTTTGGGGAAGGTTTTTTTCTATACAGTGATAGGCAGACTACTGTGCTTGTCTGGGGGTGAATCCTTGGTCTGTCACTAAAAACCAGGATGTGTTGCCCTGTGGGCCTGGGGACAGCACATCATTTGAGGGCCTGGTAGAGAGATGCAGTGAAACTGCAACATCTTCTCAAAGATATATTCTGAATTTGAAAATCATTTTGGTGGGTACTAGTACATGTCCACCAGTCAGTGGGTCCCTTCCAACTCAAACTGTTCTGTGATTCTGTGTTTTGCCAAGGACTCCCTCATGCAGAGTTTGTATCATTTGAAGAGACACGTGCTATACAAACCACAGCTGAGGAACTGTCAGAAAGAGCATTACCTTATTGGTGATCTCATACATCAACAGGAACAGTTTTCCCTTGTTCACACACAGAAATGTGAAAAATGCAAACCAACTCCAGGACCATTGAATATCTAGACGTTGCTAGGGGTGTTTTTCAGTTGGGTTTGTTGGGGTTTTTTTACTGGCTGATATGCTAACCTGGAGCAGTTCTCTGCCAAATGTCTTTATCTCATGGTGACCACATTTGCATCTTCTCCAAAGAAAACAGTAAATTCAATTAGCAGCCTTAGAGCACATTCCTTGCATGGATTAAACCTGACAGAGGAAGAGCTTGCTGTGGTTTCCATCAGCAGCAGGTCTAGCTTGCAGTGCTTTGTTTTCTTATTCTTGAGCGTGAGTATTTTTAAATGCAGTGAAGAGCTGTGGCACCTGCTGGTGTGTGCAACAGAGCTGACAGGCCATGTGTGCCTGTGACAGGAGGAGCCATGGGCATCCTGAGGGCTGGGGACACTGAGCACAGCTACAGAGCACTGCTTTCTTTAAGCACAGCTACGATGGACTCGGTCCTGCTTTAGGATATGGCTACATGTGAATAAAAAGATCAGTCAGACAGACAGACAGCGAGAAGAATGAACCATTACTTTAAAAAATGTAGCTGGAAATGTAAGCTGGAAATGTGCAAGTGATACAGAATCATTTCATCATGTTCATGCTTTCATAAGAAATATAAAAAACCCCAATTTAACCCAAGAGAATTTCTATTCCGTTGCTAACAGCATGAAGGGCAAAAAAGAGAATACAAACACACCACACAGTTTCTCTAATACTACGTGTGTGTTTTATGCTTTTGCTATAATTAAAGGAAAAGCTAAAGCAGATGCAAGAACTAAAGAGATGTGGCTCTCATTAAAGCTGGTCTGGCACTCCGTGGTCTGAGCGTAGGTGTAGTGCTGCTCGTTAGCAGTGTTCAAAGCTGAGGCTGCCTCAAACCTGTCTGAGGAGGCTCAGCTTCATGGGGTTGGTTGTACAGGTCATTCCCAGGGGAATCTAGTCCTGTCAGAAGAAATCAGTTACTAAAATTCATGACCTACATACAGACTTCTGGTCTTGGGACATTGGCAATTCATTACTTCAGAAATCAAATGAAAAAAAAAATATGGCTACATATAAAGTCTTCCACAATACGTCTATGAATTAGAGTTTCTGTAATTTGCTTAGTTAGACAGATACAAAACTTGGACCACTGAGATAACAATGACTTGTGCTGGTAATCTCAGCAACAGGTCATTAAAGTACATTTGTCATTAAAAGATGTTTGTCATTGAAGACAAATGCAGCCAAGCCCTTCTGTCAGTGTAAACTATCCAGCATGAAAGGCAGTAAAGAACAGGTGCTGCTGTATTACTTGGGTGTCACTAGCCACATGATTCTCTCTTGTCAGGGATAAACTGAAAAAACATTTTTAAAAATTAGATAAAGTCAAATACACATTTTTTTGGCCATTTCATTCAGTGGCATTAACAAACTGAATTTAATTGCCTCAAGGATTAATGAGCAGAGTCAGACTATTCTGCCACACAGCAGAGAGCAGCTGGGCTAGAAAGCTGTGTGAATATCCCTGGAGAAGTGGTCAGCGTGGTCTGCTGCAGCTGAAGGAATGAGAGGGTCTGTGACTGTGGCTTTCCATGACTTAGAAGAGTCAGAAACTGGGGCCACCACTGGCAGCTGCCACCTCTGTCACCTGCTTTGCCAGCACCTTGGGCCAAGCCCCGTGGAGACCCTGCTGCTCGGAAGAGCTTTCCTGCCTGTGCCAGGGAGAGGCTGGGAGCGCTCCTGGGCAGCTCCAGGCAGGGTGTGAGCATGAGATCTGACGCAGGAGGAGAGCAGCTGCACAGTGTGAACACCCGTTCTACTCCCTTTTCAACAAGCAAGCTCTCCTGTGCTAAATCCCTTACTCAAACACCTGCCAGGCAATACAGAGTAAAGAGTGTGAGCATGGGGGAAATGAAAAGAACAGACTGGATACCAGAGCAAACAGAACAGTTGCTCTCATTCACTGGGGCAGTTTATTTCAGTGCTTTGTTTGATATAGAAAATGTCAAGAGAAGTGCAGGGTTCAATGATGAGGCTTCTTCCAGATTAAATTTATGTACAAACCAATAACCAAGTAGTTATTTGACTGCCAAGAGCAGGAGTGACAAAACCTTTCCTGTTCACTTTATTTGTACCACTATGGCATTACTAAAGGTCAGTGCCACTATTACCAGTCCTTATTCCAAAGGTGTCTAAGCAGTGATTCTAGGCAGAAGTCCTCTGGGATGATACTCAAAGACAGGCGTCTGTGCTGTTTGCAGAGGGGTGAGGCTTTCAGCTGCTGGCAATGCAAGTCAGGGCACTAAAATTAACCTCCAGTGTAAGGGTCAAAATACCAGTCCCCTGTACTTTAACGTGAGAAGAAAGCCAGTGAGTTTTTTCAGGCTGCTGAAGCTTCATTAATGCCAAGGGTCTGAGTTCAGCAGGTTTTAGAGCTACTGAAGTTCTTGGCCTGTTGGCAAAGGCATTTGTTTCTAACCTCACATACTCACAGACAGAGGACACTTCAAAATAATACACTTCTTATTAATGAGTTCTGATCTTCTAAATTCAATTATTTAAGAATATTAACCCTATTGACTTCATCATCAGAATTGGATTAATATTTACGAACCTTCAGTAAGGCTCCTATGCCTGACCTTTTTGGCAATTTTGAAAATCCCTCTTGGAGTACTGCTATTTAATTTGATATATCAGAAAATGTTTTGTGTTCATAACTTAATGGCTTCCATTTAACAAATGTCAAATCTTGGCTGCTATTAGTGCAGAACACAGTGTTCTCTCTTGTGACATGAACTAAGACCACTAATGAAGTAGGAATAAAGCCTGAATTGGGTTAGACTGTGGAAGCTTCAAATCCCCTACCTGTTGATATTTTGTTCAGACAAATATCCTTCCCACAAAGGACTGAAATCAGGTAGGAAAATATGCTCCATAGACACGTACTTTGCTAAAGTTTCCTTTTGTAAGTAAGAGATCTGCTTTATGTATTCTGCAAATCGTGCTGAATAAAAAAAAAGGTGCTGAATAAAAAAAAAGGTAATTTCCTTTGCAACTACAAAAATCATTTCCCAACGGCATTTTGTAAGTGCTCACCTAACTGGGATGCTCTTTATCTTTCTCCCTTTTAAAATGTCAAGCAGATAAAAGTCTTCTAAATACCATTCTTTCCTATTTTGATTAATTTTGCATAGTGTTTTCCCAGAAGGATTGATACTTACATAAACCTGAGTTCTGATTCTCTTCTGACTAAGACTTCCCGAAGTCTCTGGATCTTTGCCATCTCAAGCTCAATTTCCTCAGGCATCATTGTTGTTTCAGCCATTGAAATGATGTCAAGTTGATCTGTGTGTGGAAGCAGACAAAATGAATTAAGCCAGTCAGACTGTCTTAATGGTGTTTTTCAGGAATGTAAATTAAATCACAGAGCTACCTAACTATGGAGTAATTAATTCAAGCAGTAAAAAATATTCTAGCTGAATGCTGTGCTGACTGGCTTCTCTACTGTTTTGCTTATTACTTGCAATGCAACCATTTAGAAGTGAAAGACTCCCAAAGCCAAAGTGACAATCATTTTGTTAGTCAGGCTCGATCATTCCTCTAAGGAATCCCAAGCCCATGCACAGCTACAGCCACCATTCCTTAACTGATATCACCACAAACCGACTGCTGCAAAACTCTCCCAGAGCAATTACTTGCTGCTCTGAAGAGTCCTGTCTTGGTGCAGGCAACATAAACCCACGAATGTTTCCCATCTTTAACCCTTCTAACTCTCCATGCCACTCCACCCCCAGAGCCGCAGCCCAGCCCCACCAAGAGGAGCCAGGGATGGGATCAGAAAGGATGAACATCCTGCGAGGGGCTGAGTGCCTCACAGGGGCATCGAAATTGCTTGAGGAGACAAAGAGCACTTTGCAGCAATAACTGGGCAACTGGTAAGGCCAGGGGGCTTCTGTGATTATTCCTCCTTAATTGATGTATCACCTCTGTAACCCAGAGAGAAACACGGCTATGAACTGTGTTCCCTGAACGTAAAGCAACCGATTTATATAAGATAGGTTTGGAAAAAGAGCTGCTTGGCCTCAGAAGACCCTGTTCCAAAGGTTCATCATACTTGGCCTTCACATTAAACAAGAATTTAGGCACTGAAAAATAGGGTGGCTGCATATTTGGTACCCAAATGGAGAGATATTCCTGAAAGAAGGTCTGTTTCAGCTGTATTGATTTGAAAAGGGGGAAATAGAGAGGTCAAAACATACTCAGCATAATTATGTAGAAAACAGCAGACAAAAAGCATCAGAAAATAAGCTGTTCAATTAATTAAGAGGAGACAAATTCTGAAGCCACTCATGGAAGACTAAACACAGCTGAGAAGAATTTCTGACAGAAACCTGGAGTAGGAATGAAACTATAAAATCTCAAAAGATAGCCCCTGTATGAGCTTAGTTCTCGGTTCTCCCAAAATGGAAGGAAAGGAAAAACATTCTATACTATATAAACAAGCTATATTTCCCTTGTATTTAAAAATATATATTTTTTTTTTTTTTAAAGCTATCCTGCTAGTATTATCTGCATTATATTGACTACATTTCTTAATGAAGAAAGTGGGGAAACAAATATACAAAATCAATTTTTTTTCAAGACAACAGAATCTTGAGAAAAAGAAGTGAGACAGACTTTGAAATGTCTGTCATGAAAGAACAGCCATGTTCCAATAGTTGTTTTTAAAACTCAAACTGCAAAACTGGTTTGTAAAGCAAGGCTGTCCTGTGTGTCTGAACACACAAATGTTGCCTGTACCAGATGGGTTTCCCTATTAGAAATCATTGTGTTTGTTGGGGTATATTTAGTTGATGTGTAGCCTAAATGCCACGAGGTTCTCACAGGCCCACCTCTCATTTTCACTGCTTGCCAAAAATATAAGCAGGAGATGGGAAGTTATTCTGATGCTACCATGAATTAAAGCCAATGATACTGGTAAACAGGAAGATAAACCATAAATAAATCACACATATGTCCATATTATAAAATTAGTTCTCAAGAGCTCAGAAAACAGAAGAAAAAAAAAGTAACTCATTTACTGGCACTCTGCAGCCCTAACTGTAAGTGCCCTGGTGTCACCGCTCGTGTGGGGTCAGCCTCCACCCTGTGATTCCAACAATTCAGCAACAAACAAGCCTCATGCCCTGGTGATGTGCTCAAACCAGCACAGGAATTAGTGTGACAGGCAGAAATCTACTCTGACCCTTTGCAGAACAGTCAGAGATTCTCCTTCACATCCCACTCAGCGTGTGCTTGAACCAGAGAAAACATTTTTGAAAGTGATCCAAAATTTTGCAGTGTTTCCAAAAGAATCAAAAATGCAAGCAAGGCAGCAGAAGTTTGAAAGTGGGGGGAAACAAACACAGAAACCATTAGATATTAGTTCACAGCCTGTCTGCAAAGGCAGAGATGTGGCTGGAGCAATGGGACAGAGCACAGTGTGAGGACAGTGCCCCTGGAGAGGCCAGGTCAGGGTTCCCACCTCACTCCCTCAGCACCGTGATCCCCACAAAGCCCCAGCCTCTCTGGGTCTCAGTTTCTCTTCCAACATTGGGGATAACTGGCCTGCCTGGCAGCAGCTGTGCTGAAGGATAATTAATTATTTTTCATGAAATGGTTTGAGCTCCTGGGATGTGAACCATTGGGGAAGAATATGTTAATATTACTGAGCCTTTAAGTAAAGCTCTAACTGTGTCCCAGTGAGGAATGACACCTCTAGTGCTTTGAGACATGATTCCAAACAGCTTCACACAGAAGTCTCTCACATTTTCAAAAAAGGAAAAATGAACATTTTGTTTTATTTAAAGCAGGTATGCAGGAGTCAACTATTTTTTTAGCATATATTGAGCTTTTTTTTTCTGGTAATGAGACAAAATTCATAAAGCAAAAGTGGAGACAACACTGAGATTAGTCCCAGCCAGTGAGAGGATGAAACCATTTTGTCTGTTCTGCAATCTCCAGGGTAATTTTCAGTGACAAAGAAACAAGTAAAATGATATTACTGTATGCACAAAAAAATATTAGCACAAAAATAATTACTATAGGAAAATAAAATTATCAAGCTATTACATATAGTGAGAAGGAGTGAAGAGATAAACCTGAAGTTATTTATGCGTAATTTTGCTTCAATTTAAATGCAGACTAGTATAGTTAAACTGGGCATTAACTCAATGATCACATTTCATCCTCAGAGCACCAGCCAGAAATAGAACAGTAGCCAGCTATGTTTAAAAGGAACAAAATATAAATTGCCTATTAAGTCAGTAAGTGCAAAGAAAACTTTAAAAGAAGCCTGAATTGACACAGTGAGCAACGGGAGAACCCATCACACCTGGTGTCAATAGTTTCAGACCGACTGAGGGATGCTGTAATTAATTACCCGCCGATTAATTATCCTGCTGCTGTCACTCGGTGCCACACGCGGGAGGAGCTCCCTGTGCTCTGCAGCCATCAGCGGTTTAATTGTCATTTGGGGGTTGTTATCATCATTGCAAACGCCAGAGCACGGACAAGGCGAGGTGGGTCAGTAACACAGAGGCTCCCAAACCTGTGCTGTAGGAACCCAAACGCTGTCGTTGTTACCCTGGTGCTCCAGGAACACCTCGGGCGCTGGCAGGACCCGCAGCCTGGAGGCAGGAAAAGCACCGGGAGCAGCTGCCTGTGGATACACGGCACGTGGAGGGTCTGCTGCATCAGGGGAATTCTCTGGACACTGCTTATCCTTTTCTTGTTTATGGCTCTGTTGCTGTTGGAAACTCAGTCCCTCAGCCTTCAAGAGCCACCTCAGTCATGCAGCAAGAGGTGAGCTCTGTGGACGCTGAAAGCTTGGTAGCAGAGATTTTCCAGTGTTCTGCTTGTCAGTGTGCATTTTTACTTTCTCACGGGGCTAGCTGAAAAACAGCTAGAGAGCTTTTGTAAATAATTATTCTGTCTTGCACTTGTGAGATGTTTTGCACCTTGTTATTGTTATTCTGAAGGATTGTTTAGGAAATGGGTGTTTTAGGATCTAGCCAATAAACCTGGGGGGTGGCTGGCTAAAGATCCAATGACTTTCTATTATCCCAAACGACCTAGGGTATAAAACCCATCTGTATATAAATAAATAAAGGCATTTCTATCCGGTTACTCCTGAGTTCAGCTGTCTCTTTTCTCCCCGGGCTGTGTCCATATTGTGACAGAGCTCCAGCACAGGTCAAGGGTAATGGCCCCGCTCTCTGCCACTTCTTTTTCATCTCTGACGTGGGTGAACCATCCCAAATGAGACTCTGTTTGTTCAACCCATGACTGCTGAGAGCTCTTGAAGGGATGGTGGTACAGACCAGCTGCATGACTTCTGTAATGTGGATACCCCTCAGCAGCAAACCTGCTCTTCAGCCCACTCAACTATGGTGCTCCAGTTGAAAATTATTTTAAGTCATTGTTCTGGACTGGACTTACATTGAGCCATTCGAGGCCTATTCCACTCCCTTAAATTGTCCAATAATAAAATAATCCTTGTTAAGAAAATGTTAATGGATAAGTTTTGTTCCAAATCTGGGTCAGCACTCTTGAGGCTTTTTCAAGAATTCAGTTAAATTCTTGAGCTAATCCTTTTTCATTGAAGTATATTAAATGCTAATAGACCAGAGTGCAGCAAGTAAACTCTTAATGCTACTTCACATATCAAAATCAAGACTCTCAAGACCACTATTAGTTGACGAGACAAAGCAGAAGTAAGCAGGAGGCACAGGTCAGAAATGGATGAAGAGAGAACCAGCAAGTGCCACTTAAAAACAGCATGCTTGGTGGAATTTGAAATAGTTGCATAATGCAGAAAAAATAATTTGTTATAGTTCAAAATATTCCAGATAAAAATATGTTCATGTGAAAAGAATCAGATTATTCCTGTAGTTTGTCACTAGCATGTCACCTGGAGGCACGGATGGCTAGCTGTGAAGCCAGGCCTTTTACTATACCTTTTGTTGTTGCCTCAGAGTTGATTTTTTTTTCTGTTTGATTCAATCCTTCTGGTGCAGGATGCAGTGGCCAATAACTAACCCGTGTAGGAAAAACTACATTTAATTGCTTATTTCTGATCTAGCCTGCTGCAGCATTCTATTACAGTGAATCCTGACAATTATTGTATTTGGCATGTGTGTGGCACAGTATTTATTGAATGCTTTGATGGAATTACCATATAAATACAATACAAACAGCTGCAATGTGTTTTGTTCCTGGATTGCCTGAGAGGCTGCAGCCTTGTGCAATTTAAAGCGGGTGGACTGGGGGAAAGGGAAAAAAGGGGCAGGACCAGTGTGGCAGTGAGCTGATGGTTGTGGCACTGAGCACGTCCCACACTCCTGCTGCTTTCACTGCCTGGGCTCGCTTGGTTTGGACATGGGCAGCAGTCTGGCTTTGGGAAAAAACCCAGGAACGTCCTCATGCTGCTGCAGAATACAGCTCACAGCCCATTTCAGGGGTTCTTTCAGAAATGCTGTAATCTCCTCTTTTCCCTCAAGGCAATCTCTTCCCTCTGCCTGTCAATTTGCTCTCCTGTTTCATCTCTTGCACCAAGAACAGGCTGGTGATGGCAGCAAATTCAGTAAAAGTTGGGATGGTGCTGCTGGTTGCATCAGGCCTCAGAGACCAGCTAAGAGGCTGCACTGAGGCAGCAGGAGCACAAATACCTGGTAAGTTTTAACACAGTGGAAAAGTAATCTCTAAAGACAATAGGAGTGTGTAGATGCTGATACTAGAGGAGCAAAAAGTTAATGTGCTACTCCAGTCAGATGTGCAAAAGTTCTCAGTATCACTTTGCTTCCACTGCCTGGCACTGAATGCTGGAGATAACAATGCTGAATTTTGCTTCTAGCAGGAAGCTGAATTTTTTTTTCTTCTTATTGTGCCTGTTATAGTTTTTGAATCCGTATTGATACTTCCCCTTGAATGGAGCAACACGATTAAATTTTGGGATCTCTAGCACGTAGAGCCATGAACTGCACTTTGGGCTGACACAAGGAGCACATCTCCTCCACAGGTGGCCAGATGTGCTTTGTCCCTGCAAGCAGCAGTAGACAAAACTTTCCAACAAAACTGTGTCTTTTGGAAATTCCAAAGAAGTGGCATTCAGAGTATTTGGGGGGTAACATATTGGATTCAGTACCTTTACTATAAAGTCAAAAAGAACCCCTCTGTTTCCTTGTTTCCTTTCAGTGCATGATGATTCAGACCAGCCTTGCACTTTCCAAAAATAATCAAAAGTTTCAACTGCAATGCAGCTCCCAGGTGCACAGGGGGTAACCTTAGAGCCCTGAGATATTGACGTAAACCAGGCATCAAAGCTTCAAATATTTTTGCCAGACAGAAGGGCACCTAGAAATCCCAAAGGTGTTTTTTTCACATGCTCCATGTCTCAGAGTAAACCTCTGGGCTGGCTGAGTCCCCTTACAGCTTGGCTTTGCAACAGGCAGCTGTGAAATCTGGCAGCTCTAGGGATCCTCTTTGGCAGGAAGGATCCAGAGATGCCTACTGAAAGCTGATTAAACACCAGGATCTCTGGGAGTGTCATGGTCATCAAATATCCCTGCTTCTCAACTGTCATTTGGAGGAGAAGGAGAAGTGGGGCGTTTTTCTGATTCGTGAGGAATTGTGGTGCATCTTTGCTTCCAGCGAACCTGAAGCACAAAGCACTGGCCACCACAGCTCTGGGCTGAGCTGTGTAAAGATCACTTCTGTTCTGGGACAAACTGCTGCACTTGAGCAGTCCCTTGCATCTGGTCCATGCTGCAGCTCCTCAGGCAAGAGATCAGAATTTCATGTCTGGAGAGAGACACATATGATTAATATTTTTCTCTCTTCATCCACCTCCGCTCATTCAAAAACCACCACAGATCATTCTGTTTGCCATATCATTTCCTCCCAAGGACTATTAAATAATTTGCTGTGACTGATGATGGTTCTCTCCATCAGTCAGCTGTGGTCTGGGTGTAATAGAACAATTATAATACTGGGATTTGTTTTGTCCAGGTCATGAATACTTTTTTTTTTTTTAATTATCACAGATTTACAGCCTAGACATCTTCAAACATAAGTTTCTACTTCAAAAGTATCTCGCTCACACTCTACCATATGACCTCATTTTAAAATTAGGTGAGCAGAGAATATAAAAGGCACTGTGTGCAATTGCCCACTGCACTTCCAGAATCACTGCCCTGCCTGTTCCATATCTAAGAGCCTCTGGTTATAAAAAGATTCTTTTAGTTGCTTATCCTGTATGCTGTTGTTCTTATCTCCAAGCTTTGACCTTTTATTTTTTATAATTTACCTTTGCAAGAAAGCCTGTTGGCAGCAGTCTATTCTTTCCCATTTCAGCCTTTTGTACACTCGGTCTCACTGAGATTTCTCTTGAAATAAAAACGCCAGATTCACAGTGTTGAACGTTAACTCTTTAACTCTGAAAGTTCTTTTGGTTCCTGTGGTATTATACTCAAAGAACTGCACACAATGACTCCTGTCACATCTGATGGAAGTGCCTGCAGTTGCCCACTGCCCAAATAAGATTCTCACTTGCTCTCCACCTTTTATGCTGTCCTTCCGTAGAACAAGTTTCATTGCACTGAATAAATCTGGTTTAAAAACTGAACCTGAAAGAGATCCTGCTTTGAGTGTTCTCACTGAACTACATATCCCCAAGCAGAAATAGACAGTCAGTGGTAAAAGTGATTGTTAATTAAGGATGGTCTTCAGTACTTAGCTAACTAGAAGTTTTATCGTTAAATGATGGTTCCAACTTTTCTAATTTAGTGAAAATTTTCTGCCCTTGTTCCCTATTTAAATATATATACCAGCACAAATCCATAATGATAAGATCTGTAAAGACCTTGCCTCTAAAAAAAAGCATCAATTAAAGTCTTGTTTGTTATCCTGTAAAATGTATAAGCAGTAATTATTCTTGGCTTTGTTTTCTGCCAATTTATGACAGTTCCAGTTTCCTAAGTGGGTAATTATGCAACCCTTTAATCTTACACTTCCCCAAGGAAAAAGATGTCTCTAGTCTTAAGAAACTGCTCTGTGCACAGAAAGCTTCATTTTGGTTGTAATGATATCCTGAAAAAACAGCTCATCTGGCAATAGTTGTTCTCCCTGCCCTGACAATAAGGATCCTGTGCATCAGCACCAGGCTGGAGTTCTCATAGAAATTTAATGTCATGCGTAGGTCTTAATGTGACATTCAGACTTAATGTACCTCAGAATCTATACTATATTTGGATTATAAATTCCATCTGTTCTACCTTGAACTTAAGCTTTCAGATTTCAGCATTCTCCTGACTCCTGGTGCTGTCAGCCTTGTGGTACTCATCTGCTTGTGGTGATGGAGACAGGTCCTGTGAACAAGCTCGGGTATTGTGCATCTGCGGGCACAGCAGGGCAGACTCAGGAAGCAGAGAAGATTAATTTGACCATTATCTGGGGCTTTACTCATTAAGGTAGGATTTAGCTGTTTGAGGTCCAGTGTCCTCTGCAGTCAGACACTGCCCCTGCAAAGACTGCAGACTCCTTCTCCATGCAGGAAGTCATAAGGATCCATCCTGTCAAATCAAACAGAGTGCTCCATCTCTGCTTTATGTTCCTCCCTCTGGATCTAAGGCTGCTTGTGTGTGCAAGGAACTGGCTCAGTACAGTGGGACAATTTGCTACCTAATTATCTGTAACTGGAATCAGTTCTAGCTGTAAATCTGTGTTTGATTTGGTGCTGGTTTGTAGCAATGTCCATATGATTTTCATGGAGGTATTTTCTGCTACTGAGAGTTCTCCTGGCTTTCTCTGTTTTTATGTCTTTGATTCGTGACTCACAATACTCTGGATAGTCCCCTAAACAGTCAGTTTTAGGGGAAGAGGGAGGACTTTTCCTCAGTAGTACCCTCCTCGTGCTGTAGTTTAAGAGATAATACAAAACCATATTTACAGATCAGGAAACAGGATTTCAGCACTCACAGCAATAAATGACCAAGAACTCAGAACTTAATATTGAACTAAAGTTTCTTTGAAAAGATAAGATAAAAGCAGCTTCCTATTAAAATCTTCATATAAACAACAAAGAAAAGCCCCAGGCCTGATTTGATTATGCCATAATATTGTCAAAAATACAGATTTTATTAGTGTGATAAAAATTTGCAGGAAGTGCTCCTGATGTAAATAAATTCAGGATATGCAGAAGTATGTCCACTAAGATAAATTACTCTAATGACACTTACAGGTTGGATCTTGAAAACTCTTAGGGGCTTTGACACTCCAATTACAGGGCTCAACCTTGCTACTTTGAAGTCGATTCCAAGACTCTGTCTGGGCAATTTGCATGCCCCGGCCAATTTCCATTCAGTCAGTGATAACAAGGTTGCACACATCTCTTCAGCTGGTTAGAGGGCAAATGCATAAAAAATGAGGAAAACAGAACCATGAAAACAGCAAAGGGAGTTGGAATTAATATCTCTTTATAAAAACCCTTTTAAACTCAAGTCCTATTGAATTAAAAATCCCCAGACACATTATTCATGGATTCACATGCAATTCTCCACTCAGCTGAAATCAAATCCTCTGTTTTAATATCAGCTGCATCTCTGAATTGAGACCGTTTTCAAATATCCAGATTCTAAATTTGGCAGATTTAACTTTTTTTTTTCCTTACAGTGGCTGTGATAAGGTCACAACAGCTCACGCCTTCAGATGCAAGCTGGCCTGCAAGTGACTGCTCAGTAGCCAGCTCAGGATCATCTCAGTATAGTCCCTATCACGCATCAGACATAAATATTGAGCAGCACAGTGTGTCTTTACTGGTGCCTCAGAAATCCTGACAGAGTGCAAAAAGGATCTGCTCACATAAAGAATTTTTCAGAGCAATTCCAGCACACTGGAATGGCATCGTCACGATTGGTGCCACCATTTCAGAGCCCGGCTTTCAGTGCCTGAACTGAGCCACAAACCCTCCTCAAGACAACTACAGTCCATTTGCAAAATAGCCTGTGGTATCTCATCCTACCATTTCTGTTGTGCATAAAAAAGGATTAAGTGGGTTTGAGTGGGATTTAAAGAAAAGCTGTCCACATAATTGGGTCTGCAGAGAATTATGACAGACTTCACAAAGTACTATAATTGAATTGTGCAAGAACATTTTCCAGACTTCCTACTGCTATTTCCAATTTTAAATAAACTCTAGTTTGGGCACCAGTATCACGTTCCTTGTTGCCAGATGCTCTGACAACAGGATTTTTCACACATTTGTCTGGTGACTTTAGGTGAGGCATGAAAGCAATTTCCCCCAGACCACATTACATGTCAGTGTGGAATTAAGCAACCTAATTTGTCTTGCTGTAACTGAAATAACAGAGTGGCATTTTCTCACCTCTTTCTAGGAGATGTACCACTGTGTATTTCACCAGGGATTCTCCTACTGACCTAACCAGATGGAAGGGTGCCCTCATTATCCCAGCAGGTCTAAAACCAGAAGCTTCCCCTAATGTTCTGTTCCTCTGGTTTCTCACTCTTGTCTCTGCCCCTACACACAGATAAACAAATAAATAAATCTCTGCATGTGAGACAAATCAGCTGATTTCTCATGATACTGTTTCATATACCACATATCACAGACTTAGAGAAGATTTTCTTAATTACGTACCCAGCCTGGAATGTGTCCCATTTAAAATGCTGCCCAGAGAAATCCTCAGTACCAAGGTAATATGTGACCTCATAGCTCATATATGAACTCTCTCTTTTGCAAAAATCAGTGTGGTGATACAAAGACTTGGTGCAAAGTTGGAGGTCTCTTCTATGAGAAGTCACCTTTCTTACAAGGCAGGTGTTAGAAAAAGGAAATTTCTTTTCATGTGGGCCAAGAATTTAATCTCAGTGCATCTCCATACTACAAAGCATGAGATCAAGATTTTTGACATATGCTGAACATACACTTCACCAAGAATTAGCCACCACAAATCCAACAGATCAGAATCCTGGGCTTCTTAAGTTGAAATTCCCTATTTATGAATTAAATATAAGCTTAAGAAGAGCTAGAAACAAATTTGTCTTTCAGTGAAATTTTGGGATGCCACCAGCATGAAATCTGTTGGATTTTTTAAACGAGTTAAGTGAAATTGCTTCCTTTTTCCTTCCTCTTTTCCCGCTCAGGTAATCTTTCCTATTTGATTCTCTGGCTTTACAATGAGATTTTCCTATTTCATTAGGTGTTTATCTCCCCTGTTGCTATATGAAAACTTGCAACCAGCAAAGAAAATAATATTGGCTCTATTCGGGAAGTGTTATCAGATAGAATGAATAGACAAAACACACTCACTATAACCTGTCTCAGACCACTGTTCATACAGTAAATTCTACAGGATTAAATAATGAATTTACCTTTTGTTTGCAGTTTTAAGCTCTGTGTACTAATTCTTACGTTTAATGGGAATTTATTTGTAAAAAGGAAAATATAAGCTCCATTTAATTATTTCCTCAGAACTCATTATGCAAAGTTAATGATCTCCTGGATTAAGTAAGCCTTTAGTGATGAATCTCATTTTTACAAACCTTTATCAGAATTGATTATCTTTGACCTAATTTGTGCTGGTGCAGACTGGGGTATAAAACACTGCTCAAGTACTGCTATAAACAGTTCACGCTGGTTTATTTGCATCTGTTTGCACATTTTTCAGCTCATTTGCAATACTGATTTATTTAGAAAGATACACATCCCAAAACAACCATCTCCCATGCTGCCTGTTCCTTTATTTGACTCACCAGCAAAGACCCATTTATCCTAGCCAGCATCTGATAATGCCCTGGGTTAGCCCACAAAAATGTCATTGCTATCCAGGCTTCTTGGATAGCACACAAAAAACTCCCCACTGTTATTAGGGGAGGACGTTCCACAGGACATGGAAACTGATGAGAATCCTGATCATTTGTTCTAGTAGACAGAAAATGGTTTCTAGCTTGGATATGTTGTCTTTCTACCACTCCAGAATAAGGAAACCTGGGAGAATTATTAAAAGGATATTCCATGAGATGGGATCCTGTTTCCTGCTCCTTGTATATTTTACTCCACTGCAAAGGGCAGTGGATGACTTCCTGATAAACACACAGGTTATTGACTTCTAAGAAATGTCTCTTCTTCCTCGTTCAGAGAGAATGCAAACATGCTACAAGGACAACATTTTCTTTGCTGTAAATACCTTTACACATGGAGGACTCACAGGAGACTTTTCTCTTGCTTGCAACACAGTCGTGTAACACCTTCTCAGCATGAAAACAGTCACATCAGAATTACTCTGCTGGGGCTAACCACATGATTTTTAAAGCAATAAAATTAAGTGCTATGATTTTCTCCACTACAAGAATATTTATACAAAGATATTTTATATCCAGGCTACTCTACATAAAAGGTAAACTCAATAAAATTTCTCCACACAACTACTGTGGAAAAAACTCGCATCAGCTACTACGAAATGACTGCAACAAAATAAAACTAGGAAGATGCTTGAAAAAATGCTTTGCCTGGCTAAGATTGATGTTGGAAGAGCTCCTGTACATGCTCTTTGTTTCTAATAGGGAATTATCCTGAAATTTCAGTTCCTTTGCAGGATATCTCTGCTGAACAGACAGGACTTGGACCACACAAGCTGAGAGTGCTTTTTCTGCATTAGATGTGGTCTGCCCAGCCCTCAGATCCCCGCAGCTTTGCATGCACAAACCCTGGAGCAGGAGAGCTGTGGTTTGAGTCATAGCTGTGTTTTTTGTCTTTGAATGAACACAGGAGATGAGGCAGAAAGCTGCAGTAAAGACAGGAGGAATCAAGGGGAGGGGTGAATTAAGCTCAGTCGCTCATTCTAGCACACCGTGCCTGTACATCAAAGACAAGACTGAACATAGTGGAAAATGTTGCTGGAGCCAGTATGAGAGCTGGCTCATCCTGATCAGGGAGTGTATGGAAATTGTTTCATAACATGTAAACCCTGAAATAGGCCTTAATATTCCCCTCCTCCCCAGTACCTAGTACCACCGTTACATCCCTCTTGAATACTTTTTGCACTTTACCAACAAAGAAATAAAAAGGACCACACTGGTCACTCACTGGCTGCCTCCAGCCACCTCAGTGCTTCTCACACCACAAGCACCAGTCATTTGTCCTCGCTCCAGTGACCTCCAGTGCCCCAGAGGCAGAGAAAATAACATCCAGAAATCAAACTGCATTAGTTACCTCTTTCTAGAGGTCTGATTTGTGAGAACAGGCACTAGCTTTCCTAGCAGCTCTCCGATTATTTAAAGAGAATGCAAAAGAGTCAGGAGTTGCAAGTCTCAAAGTACCCAGCTCTTGGTATCTGCTCATTAATGCTTTCACACAGGGTGGGGGGTGTGCAGGACAGAGGAACGGACCAAGTGCTTAAAATAATATTTTATTTTTCAAAATAAGCCTGCTTGAGATGAAAACTTGCTTGACATTTAAATAAACCATGATGCTGACAATGTAGTTGCTATTGGATTTCCATACTCCTTTCACCTTTTCCCATGATGTTATGAATTGAAAATACAACCTTGTGCACTTTAAACAGCAGTTTGTCCTTCAGAGAACGATGAGAACATGCAGCTGTGTGCAGCCTGGTGGGCAAGTTTGCACAGTGGATGTGATCTGACAGCTCTTTCTATGAAAAAATGGATCCAAAGCAGGACACAAAAAATGAGGGAAAATTGCCTTTGAAGGTCGACCCAGAAGCCCTCATTGTCAGTTTTATTCAGTGGCACTGGGTTAGAGCTTTATCTGTAAGGAGCTATTTTAGTCTGGCTCAGGAAAACTGCCAGGAGTCAGGAAGGCTCTGGAAGGGGTTTCTGTGCCCAGCCCTGCCACAGCCCTGCGTGAGGCTGAGCACTACCAGGAGGCTGGAAATAGAAACTGGAACAGTTCCTTGCTGGGGTAGGAACCTTCCCTAGCGTGGAGCTCCCACTGAAATCATTGCACATTCCCATCTGCAGCAAGACTGAGTTTAAGCCACACTCCAAGGAAAGCAATTCATGCTACATCACTTCATTTTATGTCATGGTGATTTAAAAAGCAGTATTAAAAACATGCATTACTTGTTCATTTACTTCTGTCATTTTGCTCAGTGGTCAAGGGAAACAGCCTGTGGATTTCCATTTTATTCCTCACCACAGTCAGATTCTGATCCTGCAATACTAACAAAAAGCTTCAGCATTCATGTTTCAAATGCTGTAACAGTGCCAGCTACAGCTAATGTTCAGGGGTTTAAAACTTACTTGGTTTGGTATTTTTAATTCTTCTTCTATCTTCATTATTTTTTTTTTTTAATTCCAAAACACAAAGTCAACAAAATGTTCACTCTCAAAAGAGTCTTGCAAAGCCTCTTTAGGAATGAACACATGAGCATCAGTTGATAAAGAGCAGCATATGTGCAAGTGAAATAATAGCAAAATGGCCACTGACATTTCAAGATTTCACATCTTCAGGGCATTCTCCTATGAAATTATCCGACTGCACACCAGAAAGCTTGTTTCTCTGTCTCTCCCCACTCTGTGATGTGATTCTCTAATAACACAGTTTTCTAACAGTGATCTAAACATCTTACCAGCAGCTGGTCAGCAATTTTAGGTAACCTTAAAACCACTGGGTAATTATTATAGACATACGAGTCCAATCCAGTAAAGACCAAAACTGATACTGGTATAGAGAACTGCTTCAGACAGTAAAGAAACTGGTTCACATTACAGATTCCCATTCCAGCAAGTAAATAAATATCGAGAAAATGCTCTTCAGAAGCAAAGAAAAAAGGGTGCTTCTCATTTGATAGGACAAGTAATTTCCCAGGGGGATGAATGTTGCTATTCTTAAGGCCATGGGCATACAGCGTGTACAGTCTGACAGCAGAGTGGGATGTCAGGCAGCAGAGAATCATACCGGAATCTTGTTCTGCAGTGTATGAGGCACACAATATCTGCAGGGAGCCACAGGCAAAAGCTGTGTCCTTTCTTAAAGATCAAATAGCCAGAGCCAGAAGAATCAAAACCAGCCGGCTCTTTCTCAGTGAATTCTGAGGTGAAACAGCACAGAGCTCTTGAACTCACACAAATGATGGGAGCTGGCAAAAAAATGTTTTGTACTTGCCTTTCATCTGTGGATGTGGAGCCGTTCTCTAGCAAGCTCTGTTTTCACCAAGTAAATTGCTTTTGCATACTGACTTTTGATTCGCTTTTCTTTAAATGCACTAATATTTTCTTCCTCACAACTGGCATTGGGCAGCCGTGAGTTCGAGCTGACTGAGGTCTCAGAGGTGAAGAAATGAAGGCAATTCAGGCAGAGTCTTATCTATATCTGAGACAAATCGATAGCTGGCTGTCACCTTCTCTTTGCATACGAGAAAGAAAGAAATTTCATAATTGCAGGATGTTTCACCCCTTGCCAAGGCAGAGACAAATGGATCTTGATTTTACTGGCTTTCAAAACACCGTGGCTTGCCCTGCACTATCACATCCCACACACTGTCTATGCCACAGACAACTACCAGCCTGAAGGAAAAAGTGTTCCTCAGACTCTGCCAAACTGCAGGAACTTCAATCCCCTCCCAGGCACGGTGCCCAGAGGAAGCTGTATGGGAATCCATGGTAGAGGATGAGAGGAGAGAAATTACAGATTGGATAAGGAAGGAGGGGACACAAATGCATAACTGAATTTCTGTGACATTCTCTTGTGTGAAACAGGATAATTTGAGGAGCAGCCGCTCACCGTAGGGCTCCAGTGTATTGCCTAATGATTCACTGCTCAGAGACAGGGAGATTGAAGTGCCATTACCCTGCCAAATGGCTCTCCAGGCAGCAAATGCTCATCCCTGCTTGCCACAGGACAAGCCCAGTGACAAGTGAGGGCAGAGAGACCAAACCCATGGGGCAGCCTGGCACAGATTCCCAGGGGAGCCCTCATGGAAGCAATACAGTCCCCAGATTCCCTCCCCAGAGTTTTCTAAAGAGAACCAAGGTGAACAGGGCTCCAGGAGCTGAAGGCACAGAGTCTGCTCCAGTTTTGCTTTTACTGAAATCAGTGAGGAAATTTCCATTGATGTCAATGAAGTCAGGACTGTGTTTTGTATTTGCAACCAAGAAAGTGTCAGTCAGGCTTCTCCATCCTTTCCCAGGGAGGTCAGGTCACTGTCTTGCTCTTTTGTCTTCAACACCATTATTCTAAAACTCACTTTGGCCTCCTGGACTGAAAGGACTTAAATGGTAGAACTGACTGTTGATTCCTTTCCTGGTTTTGGAGTTGTTTGCTACAAAAGATGAACAAAACTGTTAAATCACTTTATAGTGAGCTCTTTTGTTCTAATTTTACCAGTATATGAAAAAACCTAAGTGTGTGTGTAAAAAAACTACTAAAAACCCTAATTGATGAAGGTTTGGATGGTGGAAGGATTCAGGGCAACAAAAAGATCCTTAAACACTGCTGATATTCTTACAATAACAAATTACCTCTTGCATTTTGGTAGAGGTTGCAATCATTAGGCTTTTGCAATGAACAGCTTGTGCCGCTGGAAATCATTCATCCTCATTCAGTGACAAACTCTCTTAAAATTATTTTCTTAGATATTTTGCCCTTTATTAGCTGACAAAATGTTGATAATTCATGTTTCATTGCTGATCCTGAAGGGCAACTAACATAATTTATCCAAGGGTGCTCCTCCTGATTTCTCATAGTTTGCCCTCCAAGCATACATTTTTCATCTCTGAGTTTTGAATCCATTTATACTGTGCCTTTTAAGTAGGCAGACAGCAGAACATGCTTCATGGAAATAAATTAGCATTATTCATTGTCTCTGGGTCTATTTTATTAAGTAAGGTTTCTATGAAAATTGAACATATTTGGCTACAGAAGAAAAGCCCTCTGGGAATAAGGATTAAAGAGTGCTGAGTTCCAAACTTTCTTGTGCTCAGTAACTACAAGAAAACTCTAGAAACTTCACACATGATGCACAGTACTTTGCAGTGCACGCCCAAACCCCAATTGTAAGTTTTTATTACTGTTTTATAACGCACCCTTGAGGCAGACAAACACACATTCTCACAAGTGGTTTCTCTGATGAAAACATGCCATGCAACTAAGACATCAGTTATCAAACACAGTAAAAAAAATTACACAGACTGAGTCCATAATCCCACAGGCTACCAACAGCAAGGATGATTTGTGTAGTTCAAAGTGTCCTAGTTTCCAAATCTAATGCATTTTTTCTGTAAAATATGTTTAAAGGAAATGAGAAAATTAATGAGCAACAGTCCCAAATATGACACTTTAGGTTCATCTGTAACTTTTTCAGCAATTACTGTTGACACTGGTTTGACTATAAACACTGCATCACGTGTTAAGTGTTCATTTCCTGCTTGGCACACACAGCTGGGCACAGAGTTTTGGAAGTCATTAATCCTCTGATTTACGAGTGCCTCAGGTGAGAGAAACGTCTTTGCTAAGACATGTGAGTAGATGTGCAGCAGTAGGATCTTGATCCGTAATAACCAACATGTTTTCGCAAAATAGCCCCTTATCCAGAATTACACAGAACCACAGAATGGGTCAGGTTGGAAGGGACCACAGCGGCTCATCTGGTCCCATGTCCCTGCTCAGGCAGGGTCATCCCAGAGCACAGGGCACAGGATTGTGGCCAGGCAGTTCTGGAATGTCTCCAGCCAGGGAGACTCCACAGCCTCTCTGGACAATCTGTCCCAGTGCTCGGTCACTCACAATGAAGAAGTTCTTCCTCGTGGTCAGGTGGAACTTGCTGGGCATCAGTTCCTGCCCGTTCCTCCTGTCCCATTGCTGGGCCCCAGGGAGCAGAGCCCGGTCCCTGCTCTGAGCCCTCCCTGCTCACACTGACAGACATGGATGGTGTCCCCTCTCAGCCATCTCCTCTCGAGGCTGAACAGCCCCAGCTCCCTCAGCCTCTTCTTGTTCCTCTCAGCCCCTTTGGCTTTGATTAGATTGGGATGGATTCGGCTGTTGTTTTCCTCATTTGTCTGTGTTTTGTAGGAGGGGTTGGACTTCATAGGATACGAAGTATTATAAAGAGACATTCATGTCCAGAATCTTGGGACAAGTTAGGCCATAAATAAGCTGCACTTTTTTGTTGAGAAACCCTGGACATACATAGCTGGACAAAAAAGTGAAGGGCAAAACTCATGAAATATGGTAGAGAGACTATGGGAGCAAGGGTGGTCCATTAACTGATATATTTCTGTTCTGAGGCCCTGAGACACCCACAGAAAGTATTACCTGGAAGAAGCTGCTTTAAGAGTCACAGTTCCCCCCACTGTTGACCAATATTTTAGTAGGAATGCACTCTGAGGCACTAAAATACTTCCAGTTCTCCCTTTTCCTTCTTTGTCTCAATAGCTGCCTGGAGCAACCAGCTGTGGGAGGGGGAATTAGAAAAATGAGACAATGTGTATAATAGTGTAAACTGGATTAGTCTCACTCTGTCAATCACTCTCTGGGCTCTTTGTGAAGTAAATGAAAACCCAAGTTACAGCCCTCCTCCATGAGCTACAGGGGATGCAGCAATGACCTGGTGGAGGTTATCAAACGGTACATTTTAGGTATAGACTGCTAGCCAAAATCACCAATGACTTATAAAAACACTGAGCTGTGTAGGAGAATTTTAAAGCCATCTGACTGCCATCAAAGCAGGTGAGTTTTACAACTGTTCTACAGAAAACAGCCTCAATCCTTTCCAGAAAACCCTTTCTGATTTTCAGTGTGGGAGTTCTGTCTCGGTTCCACAGATCAGACACGGCTGCTTTTCCTCTTGAAGTACAATACAAATACGTTAACATTAAAAATAATGAACAAGGTAAAAATCTAGAACTCGCAGCATCCTTTCAATCTACATTTTCCATCTTTGTTGATGACAATGTTTTGTCCAATATTTCCTAAAAACGTCTAGAGTTCACTATTAATGTTTTATTATCACTTTGAATTTTTTGGTCACTCTCTTTTCAAAAATTTTACATAATTGTGGGTTTGGGGTTTTTTTGAATGGAAACATGGAAAGAACATTAATTACATTCTCCGTTGGAAGCCGATGTTCAGACCTTCAAAAAGCCAGCAGCCTTGCTGTTTCTGAAAAAAGAAGCATAACTGTGTATAACCTTCAGTTAGCCTCTTTCCCAGCTATTTAATAGATGGCCTGAATAAGCCTAATTTGTTTTGTGTCTTTTATTGCCTGCAATAAATACAATTAACAATTATGGGGAATTTATAGTAACATAAGGGCATGACTGTGAAGGAACAGCAGTGGTGGCTGGGTCATATGAAATCTTTTTGTTCCTTATGAAACTTTTTTTTTTCTTCTGTATTAAATCAGGGTGGAAACATGATGAGCTTGGGGGACAGTGTTATGAGAGTATGAAAGGCAGAGTCATACAGCATCCCTGACTGACTGGGGAGGTGTTGAAGTAACAGGAGGTTTTTCTGCAAGCACCAACATGGGTTTGTGGATGTCTGTGCAATATGTAGGGTATCATGAAAAAAGGCCCAAAGGTATTTGTTTGGATATTTAACTATTAGATGACAGAAACAAAATATTAAACAGCCCATGTTTTCAGTGCTCAGCAGCTGAGCATGTAAATACAAACAAGAGTCTTTCTGACTAACAAGCTGAGAAAGATTTTGACTTAGTGAATATGGTGAAATAAGTTTTTATATGATGAAATAAGTTTTCACATGTGTCAGCCCAGGATCTCAGTGAACCTGGGACCTGTTTTATCTTTCTGCTGCTGGAACAAATCAGAGTGATCTCAGAACCAGATTCACCCCACTGGAGCTGTTCTGGAGTGCTCTCACAGCTCCTCGCCTGGACAGAACCTGTGCCACAACACTCACAGCAAGAAAGGAGAGCAAACAAAGCTGCCTGTGAAGGCTTTGTGCTACTACTGAGTCTCATGGTGGGAATCTCCAGCTTCTCCAGTACTGAGCTGTAACAGGGCCCCCTTCCCCTATTCTCCACTTCATATTCCACAACAGGCAAAAAGGTGGATCTCTGCAATACAGGAGTGTGGCAGCTCACCTCCAGTGCTGAGTTACCTTTCAAATGAAAACAGTAAACAAGTTTCGTGGTGCACTAAATTGCATCAAAACATAACCTTTACAGTTTTCTGGCATTTCTGCTTCCTTATGCTGACTCAAGCTGGAAGATTCATGGTGAATTTTGCATTTAGCTCCAGCCCTCATACAAACTGCAAGAGGACAGAAAAGCTCAGCAGAAATGTATCTGAGAAGTGCAATGTCCAAAAGGACGGGGGAAAACTGCTTTGTTTCCTGTGGCTCTTTGCCTGGTGTGCGTGCAGTTATTTAATCAGGGCATTATGAGCCCCTGCCAACAGCAAGACAGATGATTCTAAATGAAGCTGTGCACTCAGTAATAAGGAATGACCAAAGTGCTCGAGTGCTCTGCTTCAGAGCAGGCTCCCCAAGACGATGCTGTAAAAATAATTTCCTGGGAAGGCCGTAACTATGTTGTTATTATTATACAAGCCTGACAATTCATAAGCTTGTCTTTTACATGCATGCACTAGAAAATAGATGAGTTGTCCTGTACATAGTAAACCACTGTTTTTAGTGTTCTCTAGTCCTTGGAAATTCCCTCCTGTATGCAAAGAGAAAGGCTTCAGGGACTTGTTAAAGAGAGACCTTTAAACAATCTGCTTCATATTTCGCTTGCACAGCCCCTGGAGATCTGACACCGTCAGCCCACAGGGCATCAGATCCTCAGCTACTCTGAACCAGCTGAACTCCACCGATAACCTGGCTGAAAGAGGCCCCCGTAGGGTAGAAATATGCATGATGTACATTCCACTGCTGTGAAGTAACTCATCTGCGTTTATAACCAATACCCTGCAATGCTTCCAGCACCATGGACAGAGAAGTTAGCACAGAGCTCCCTCTCCATTCCACAAACGGAAGAGAAACTACCTGACTTTCATGACGTTCTCTCCGTAACGGACACAATCAGGATGCACATTCTCTTGTGATAAGACTGCCCTCACATCGCCTGGCACTGACCAGGGAGCAGCACTCTGTTGTGCAGTGTTGTACAGATACACAAGTTCTGCCTTTAAAGAGATCCTGATTTAATACAACAAATCCTCAGAGTAAAAAGGGCAAATTCATATGCAGTAATAAACTTCTGCTTTTGTGAATACTCTTACCGAGCATTTCATACTTCAAACAATATGCAAATACCAAAGGCTAATTGTTAACATCGATAAAAAAGGGGATGACGGTTTTTCAGCTCCTTCACAGACAGTCTGGCGACTACTGTCATCATGCTATGCAATTTAGGATGACTCTAAGGAAGCATTACAGTAAATAGTAAGATCTATTTCTTTTTAATCAATGCAAAAGTGTGACTAGAAGTCAGCGTTATTTAAATAGAAAGATAGGCAGGAATTGTCTAAACCAGCTACTATAAATAGCATTTTCCACAGTATTTAAAGAAAGCTGAAGCCTATGAGCAAACAAAAGAAATCAATTATTCAGATATGTAATATAATAATTTTCTGCTTTTCAAAGAACAGATCATGGCCTCTAGATTAATTCCTATTCCTACCTAAATTGCTATAGACAGAGAAGTATTCTCATTAAACAGAAACTGGTGTGTAGAAGGGCAGCTGAGAGCACAGCCAGGGTGCACACCTGGACACTGGGTCCTAGTCCTGCCAACAGCCCACTCTGGTACTGGGTGTCAAGCTGTGATTTGGGTGGCAGCTCAGTGCTGAGCACGTATTTTTGAGCAGATCAGATATCCCTCTCAGTCTGCACATTGCTCTCTGCCAAACAGACCATCTTTTGTCCAAAGCTTGCAAGACATGACCTTTCCTGGCACCTCAGGATAACAGTTTTTATTATTACTATTACAAATGCTGCACTGCACTCAGCTCCCGAGTGCTGGAACAAAACCAGACACAGTTATGAGAACAAGAAAAGCTCGCCTGTATCGTGCCGAAAGAACCTGCAAAACTGTTGCAAGTGACTGACTCAACCAACTCAGTCAACAGCGATTTCAGTCTTCAATTCCATTTTAGAAAGTGTGGAGTTTCTCAGTCCTGAATCTATGCCAGACACTGCAACAAAACCAGCACTGCAACTGAAGCATCAGCTGGAGAGTTACACCCTGTCATCAGCATATGGTAGACAATAACATAGCCATGAAAAACTGAAGCTAGAGGTGAAGTATCGTTGCAGAACCCAGCAGTCTCTCAAAAGTAAACACAGCAGACACAGTGGCTAAAATCTGCTACCAAGGTGCTGCAAAGACATGCCATGTTTAAAATCATCCAGGTGAGACTTCACGATGTGCATCAAAAGATGGGTGGATAATCAAAAGATATCAGCAACCCCAGTAGCAGCCAAGTTGAAGGTGTCACAACACATAGCACACAAAGCTTTTTTTTCCTGTGGCCAGATCAAACACTTGATGAAACTTAGAAAATATTTTTCTTGATACTGTCTAGTACAGTTTTTGTGACTAGCTTTTCAAGATCTCTTGCCTCAGTGGTTACCTGGAAAATTATAAGGTGGTTGCAGGCTTATTAGGTTGTAAAGAAGATAGTTCTGCCAATAGAAGAATAATAGGTGGTATCTTAGAGACAACAAGGTCCCATGGATAACGTGAATTGGCACTGATGGATCTTTTTAACTGCTCTTTCCATCGGCACTTTGGACAGGTTATGTCAATTGCTGCTTTCTGGTAAACTATGATTTCAAGAAAGCTCTCCCAGCACAGAACATTTGTTGAGCTCATCAGTACAGTGCAACCACTGAAGGTGTGAATTAAGCGCTGTATTGCTGCACCCTCTGCCTGAGATAACGAGGGAATAAAGCGGTCGTCATCCGTGCTTTCCAAACGTGAAGCACGTTGAAGACTACCAATATTTATGAAAATCCCTATATTAAATCCCACCTACTAAACAACGGGGGAGAGCAAACGTCCCAGCGATCCCTCCTCGGCCACCCGCTCGCCGCCCGGCTCTGCGGAGCGCGCTGCCCGTGCCGCAGGGAAAGGCTGGAGCGCCCGGAGCGGCTGGAGCGCCCGAGCCGCCCCGGCTCCGCTGCCCTGGCCCTGGCCCTGGCCCTGGCCCTGGCCCTGGC
>VZTG01002323.1:910316-922888 GCA_013397845.1 Melanocharis versteri | reverse complement strand
GCCCGGCCCTGCCCAGCCCTGCCCAGTGCTACCTGGCCCTTCCCAGCCCTTCCCGGCGCTGCCCGGCGCTGCCCAGTGCTACCTGGCCCTTCCCAGCCCTGCCCGGCCCTTCCCAGCCCTGCCCGGCGCTGCCCGGCCCTGCCCAGCCCTGCCCAGTGCTACCTGGCCCTGCCCAGCCCTGCTCAGCCCTGCCCAGCCCTGCCCGGCCCTGCGGGATGCGCTCCCCTTGCGCGGTCATACCGCCCGGGCAGGCGAGAGATCGCGAGCCCGCTCGCTGCCAAGGCACGGCAGGACTGTCCACCTTGTGCAGCGCCGAGCACGTCTTCTGACCTGAGCAGCTGGGGCATAAGGGTAACATCCACGGCCACGCATGGCTTTTGCAGTTTAACACATTTCAGGCTCCTGTGCGCGCGGCCTTTGGCTTTCCTAAAAGTCCTGCACTGACTGGAATGACACTCATTCCAGCATCACGTCGCCAGAAGCCAGAGAACAGCATTCAAACAAGTGATGCGATTTTGTGTCTCTCATTTTTCATCAGCATGCAGCTTTGCTGCTTATGCAGCCTGCTGGGAATAAAGGAAATGACTTTGCAGGAAGCGCAAGTGTGGTGATTATTATTGTTATTACTAAGTTTTTTCTTTTATTGTAGCAGAGGTTATATGGATGAAATCCCCGAACAGCATTTTACAGTAGGATACTACCTTTCCTAGTGAGATCACATTGCACTTTACTCTGAATGTTATAATTTCTGACATAAAGACAATGAAGCAGGAGTTAGGCAGGTTGTCCAGAGCCCCTCAGCAAATCAGGGGTTTAGCACTTTTTGCCTCATTTATAAAGAATCATGGGGTACTCTGGGTGAACACTGGGAAAGCTCATTTGTTTGCCTGCGAAGTCTTGTCCTTCAATCACCAACACTTCAAAAATACCACCTCTGGATTCAGTGATACACTTACTAATTGGACTGGCGCACATTGATGCTATTGTGTGAACAGTTTTGTTCGAGGAGTGCTTCACATGTTGGAGGCGAGAAAATCTCCACATTGCTTTTAAAATTGTAACTGAAAATTTCTCTACTTGTCTTCCTGAGAATTGGAATTAGCCAACAAGATGAGCTGGACAGTTTCAGGACATCTTCAGGGCACTCTGATTTTTCTCTGTCAGCTGTGCTCCCCAGAGATATGCCATGAATTGAGCACCAGACGTGCTGGAACAGCTCTTGTTGACTGTGCAGTGCCTCATTCTTGCTGGTTTTGGCCTTTAGAGACGGAGCCCAAACAGAGCTGTGAGTCGAGCAGAAAAGCTGGTGGCAGGACTCTGCACAGCTGATTTTGGGTGACAGTGCAGCTGCCTGCTGGGGTGGGCTGGACTGACTCACTGGTAGAAGTGAGGAACACAAGTGTGGGAGGAATAAGAGTCCATCTGGGATCTGGATGAGAGTGGGACTGAGGGAAACAGGCTGATCGGGGAGAAGGGCCAATTTTTGCTGGATCTGAGACTAATTTCAAACCATGCTTTCAAGTTTTTTAGGTAATTACAATCCAAGTGCATTGTTTAGGAGATGGAGGAGTGATCCTATAAATAGTTGAATATTTAAAGCTCTACTTTTGTTAGCATGGCTGAAAAACACCCACTAGCCAGAAACTTGGGTGCAAAGAATTTACTTACATAAAGCGAAGAATATATAAGGTGATTTCTTGTAATTAGGAAGTCACAAAATCCAGTTAGGGTCCAGTTCTACAGAGTGCTGCACATAAGAGCAGGTGTGTGGAAGCTGCCCCACTGAGGTCATTTGCACAAAAGCTTTTGCAAGAGCAGGGCCCAAGTATGTATCAATTGTTTTGCTAATGTAATATCAGCATTTTTATTACTGTGACTGGAGCATTGTTGCTGCTGCATTTGCCAGTGGAATTAAGTTTCTCTCCTACTGATGAGGTCTTTCAGTGGACCTAGCAATATAAATTATAAATGCATTCCTTTACTCATGAAGGCTGGTTTTCTCCTGCTGAAAGCACTGTTAATACAGAAAATACAAAAATTAAGGTCTCTTCTCACTGCTCATAACATAAAGCCTGGTAGAGAAACAGAGGTGCACTTTGCTCTTGCAGTCATTTTCCCTGATGGCTCCAGTTCCCATTTCTCACTAAATCCTGCCACCAGGAGCTATAGCTGGGCAGGAACAGTTGGCAAATCCACTCTCCTATCTCTTGCCCTCTGGCCTCTGTCAGACATCACAGATGCCTCACGTCAGACATGACTTACTTGGATTTATCTCAGCTATTTTTTTGTGTAGAAGGTCAGAATACACAGCACAAATTCAGGAGATGCAGCAGCAAAGAGTCAGGACATAAATGTCGGGTAGAAAGAATGGAAAAAATCTGCGCACTTCAAAAGCTGCAGCTGTAACCAAAACAGAGATTTCAGGAACATACTTCTCTAAACTCTTTTCTTTCCCATTTTACTTTTGTCTTAGTAAATTCTTTCTACGTTCACTGTCTTTTTAAGGTACAAATTTCACAGAAAAAGCTGTTACAGCATCTGTCAGATACATTACTAATACCATGGGTAGTGAAGTCGCCCATGTAAGAGTTTTATTTTTGGCATTTGGAGCCAAGTCCAGTGGTATGACTGGGCTGACTGTTGTGCAGGTGAGTCACTGTGCAGGTGGCTTTTACATCAGTGATGGGTGTCCATAGCTACAAAGGAAAAACAGATGTTTGAGTTCAGTAAATTTAGATGTTGAGGCAAATTGGTCTGGGCTATTTTAGACTTGCAAACACAGCAGGCAACAAGTAATATTTCAGTGTGTATGTGGGCATGTCCATTTTGAAGCAATAAACATCCTATGTAAATTTTGCAAACACAGCAGCACACAGCCCCGGGCACAGCCCTCTCAGGGCCTGAGCCTTTTCTCATTTCACATACTCCAAAATGTAAAGGTGATTTTTGATAAGCTTCCATTTTACCTACACAAGTTGGCATCTTACAGAGAGAGCTCAAAACTGCCTGCAAGCTGAGGCACCCAAAGAGACTGTGCCAGTGTCCTGCTGATGCACGTCCCTGTGCAGTGTACATGCTCCATTACCCCTGCATCCGAACAGGCAGGTCCACTTCTGTGGGTCATTTCACTACTCCCCTCACTGGAACTGGAAGCTATAAAGTCACTGCCCTGACTTCTGAAAGGGCTTCTTTATGACTTGAATTTCTGTCTATATTTGTACCTGTGTTCCATTGGGGTTTTTTGCCAATTTCTGCCCCAAAACAGTAAGCAAAACACTGTATGGGTAATTGCCAAGATGTATCAGGAGTAATTATGAACACATAACAATTCATTTGTGTATTATGACCACTCTGAACTAGATGTAGAACTAATACAAAATCCTTCAGTGTCATTGGCATGTCATAGCTAATCAGCTGCAGTTAATAGTCTTGTTGCATTTTGGGTGTAAAAGTATGTGATGCATGAAATGGAAGCAGCTGAACACCCTTAGTAGGTAAGTAAAGGTGGTTTTTAATTCCCAGAAAGGTGTAAGCAATGGCAAAACAAGTATACCACAGGGGGCTAGTCTTTCAAAGGTAGATTTCTACAGGCCAGCATAGAACAGGTGAAAACAAACAACTAGAGGTGGAAAAAGAAATCATCAAAAATTTTATTTGCTTTCCCAAATATTTGTGTGATGAGAGGAAAGCTGGTATCCTGACAAATCAAAGAAAGAATAATGAGGGTTTATTCTTATGTGTGCACACACGAAGTGCACGTTAGTTACAGCGAGATACTAATTCCAGGGAAGAGTTGTAACTTAAATTACTCTGCCAAATTACACCCTGTAAAAGGACACACAATTCAGAATGAAGCTGACACTTCCTCCACAGATAAACGATCTCGTGTGGTGCAGAACTTTGTGTGCGTGCTTTGAGTCCATATGGGCCAGACCCTGTATTTATCACAGCCATCTGAGTGCTTGTGCATTTTAGTTCTAACTGGATAAAGCTCAGTAACAGAACTGGGGAGCAGTTCTCATTCTCAGTCAGTTCCCATTGTCCTGATATCTCTGGTGACTGAGCCACCTACCAGGCTACATATCCATGCTCCCTCTCGATCTCCTTTTAATCGTATCAGTCTTGAGGGCATAAAATGGAAAAGGGTGACTGCATCAATATCCCATTTTTAAGGTCTTCTGGCAGAGGGCAGTGTTTGCATAGGTGTCCCCTGTCACAACACTCACACAACCCCCAAGTGTGTGCACACTCACCTGCTGCCATTTTCCCTCTGTTGTTTTACAGCCCCACGTCACAACTGGTTTTCCCTGAATGCAGTGAACCAAACCACGCGTTCTTCAGCTTCCGAAGTTCTCTGATGTACCTGCTGCCGCAGCAGAGCTGTCCTTGACAAAGTCTTTCCTGACCATACTTCACACCTCGTTAGGCTTTTCCAGGCCCCAGATTTCTTTCAGCACAAAAAGGTGTAATTGCTACCAGTGTTGCACTGCGAGGAACGATACATTCTACTATATTCTTTACACTAAACTCTGTTTTTCTATCTGGATACAAGGCGCAAGATTTTTAGGCACTACCACAAGAAATTAATAAACAGCAAAAAAAGGGGAGGCAGTGTTTGGTAGGGTGGATGATGTTGAAAAGTATATGCAACCTGTAGAGACATGTAATCTGCATTCTTTGCTCTTGTTCAAAATGGATTACAGCAACTTCAGACATTGTAGACTGGCAAGTGCATGTGAATTCTTAGTGCAACTTGGACATGAAGAGAGGACAGACAGTCCTTGGCTGTTTAAGAATGAGAATATTAGGCAGAGATGATAGAAAAAATATTATCTAAGGCATATGTGAAAGTCACTGGGATTTATACAGTGTTACTCTCTACATTTAAAATTAGAGGTTGCTCAGCAAAAAAGGGCTTGCAAATGAGCTTCAAGAATGATACAGCAAAGGGCTAACAGAGCTAAACCTACTACAGCTTATCCAAGGAATAAACAAATACTCTGCTTACCTCTACATGCACACAGAAGGCTTTGCCTGCTGTGCCAAGTCTTTAAATCTTGTCAGTAAAGGAGTAACATTTTATGAGAATGTTAAGGCTAGATTAATGTGGGTAGGTAATAAAATTTCAGAAGAACACATAATTTCTTTGAGACACAGAAGATCCTCTGTTACTTGAAGTGTTTGGATAAGTTCCTAGAGGATGGCATTGGACTCAACATCACTGGTTTGATTCAGGAAGAACTCTGATTTGCATTACCCAAGGATTCAGACTGAGTGATCCTTTTTCTCCACATTGGCCATGAAGCCTATGAAACAGAATTTTTCAACTTGAAATCTTTCCATAAAGCTTCCTCCTCATTCTAAATATACAAGAAGTTACAGCAGGGAATGGAGGTGGTGTCTCTCTTCCAGTTGTGGAATATATTACTCCCCTCAGCCTCAAATCTTCTGAACCATTTCCTTCCCAAGAGTATCCCACACAAACTAGACTGAGTGAAGTCCTTCAGTAAGGACCCCATTTCTAACCTCT
This sequence comes from Melanocharis versteri, assembly GCA_013397845.1. Lineage (NCBI taxonomy): Eukaryota > Metazoa > Chordata > Aves > Passeriformes > Melanocharitidae > Melanocharis > Melanocharis versteri. The sequence continues at coordinate 917,358 of VZTG01002323.1, read as the reverse complement.
GTTCTCTAGAAAAGTAGTTTATATATTTTTCCTACCCGAATTCCTCCATTCCTTTTGAAAATATATTATTTATTAATTCTGTTCTGAACTTGTTCAGAAATGGCAGATGACAATGTATGTAACTAAACTTTAAAGGGAGTGAATAATCCCTACTTAGTTTTTACTCTGCTTCCATGTTAAGGTCTGTGATATCAAACTGAGCTTTTTGCTGCATATGGTCCATGAAGATCCCATGAGAACTTTATACACGATCTGGCTTTGTTTATACACATATGAGTTAAAAACAGACAGAGCCAAAGAACAGCATTTAATGTTTATTAAGCCTTTGCAAAAACATAGACAATTTCAGTCAACTTGAAATTAATTATTTTAGTAAAATTCAAGTATTTCTTGCACATCTCACTGGATTGGCACTAGCAGTAGAGGCAGCAGCACAAGCAGGAAGCACTGGCACTTACAGCAGAGAATTGGAAGGCTGAAGCTGCATAGATTTCAAAGGTTGTTCTATAAAGAGAACTCAACATATCAGATATGGTAACAGACTAGAGGCAGTTTCACCTTCACTGCAGCAGGAACTGGTTATTTTATGCTGTGTTACTGGATGAGTGCTTCTGGTGTGAAAAAGACAGAGGCCTTCTGGTGAATTTTCCAAGAAGGACGTATTTAGCATACTAGTAATCACAGAAGGTTCATTTACATAAAAGATTTGCAGTAGAAAAATAAATTTTGAAATTCTCATTTTATCAAATTCAGACTCCATATCTCCACAGCCATCCAGAATAACATGGAACTGGAACTGATATAAATGTCTGCTCATCCCATTTGCTGTTAGAGAAGATCCATGACAAAAATATCACCTGACTGCAGGCCTAATAGCTACTGGCAGTGTGTTGCTCCTTCCTGAGCACCTGTGTGATGTATAATTCTGTTCATCCTGTGGAAATCCGCATGTTCAGCTGGCAGTAAGATCAGTGCAATTCCTTGAAATACTCATAAAGCCCTTACGACTGTTTTTGAAAGGGTAGCAGAGAGACACTGGGATATATATCGCTCATCTTTTTATTTCTTTTTTTTTTCCCCCCAAGAAGTTACAGAGTTGCAGAAGAAGCAAACAAAAGTTTACATATGTGTCAAATAGGGTTGGACTAGACGACCTGGGCTGGACATACAGAGGTTCTTCCCAACCTCAACCATTCCATTATTCTCTGAAATTAATCTTCTAAGCCAAAAAAGTATGAAGAAATAATGAAGGCTCTAACAACTAAGGGATTAGGTCCTCAGACTAAACTGTCAGAGGAAGAAAATCTTTAGAAGGTCCATTAATTTATGCACACTGAGAAGTTGTCCCAACGCAGCTTCATTATTTTGCATGATGTGGGACTGAAATGTTTGTAAGACCAATCAGTGCTCATAATTAAAAGGAAAAAAATACAAATTTTTTGATGTGAAAAGGGATTTGCGTTACTTAGCTGTCAAGTGCCTGAACAAGAGAAACAGAGAAAGTGAAAGGATTATGCAGGATCTAAAGTCCACTGAAATATAAGAGCCACAGGCTTCCATTACATGAAAGAACTGTAGTTCAAGTAACAGAAAGATAGAGAGAAATCCTGAACTCCCCAGCCAGAGAAACTTGAAGATAAAGCAGGATTTAGCTCAAATTCCCAAGCAAAAAGCTGGCGGCACAAAAGCAGGAGCAATAAAGCACAGCTTGTATAAGCTTTTAAGCCATTTAAAATAAAAGATGGATATTCCATTTATTAGTAAGTCCTGATGAAGAAAAGCATCAGCATTATACAGATCATGAGTTATAAATCCTTGATTCATCTGGGGATTAAGTTTTACTAACCATACCCATGAAGAAAGATTTTTTGCTCTGAGTTACAGCAAAACATCACATACTGCTAACAGCAAACCAACAGCATTTCACTCTCCTTGTAATGACATTACTTTCCAGTTCCCTTCTCCAAGTGAATGATATTAATAATTAAACACTTAAGGCACAAGGAGAAATAAAAATAAATAGCATCTGCAAAAAAAAGTTAAATACTTAATTAGCACACCTTACCTGAAACTTTTAGCTCTTACTAAATAGAACAGACTTTAGAATATCAGTCTGACCCCAAAAATATCAACAGAAAAAAACCACAATTGAAATTGCTTCTTTATCCTGAGGACTTTATACGCACAAGAACAGTTTAACAGCTATAGCTGTCTGAAGCATCTGTTCACTCATTTTTTTAAATACACCGACAAAATGCAGTTAGTTCCTCTGTGCATTTCTACTCCTCCTGGGATGCCCAGCACCAGGACTGCTCAATTCACTTTGTGATTCATGCAGCAACATCCAGCAGGGGAATTCAGCTCACCAAATATAAGCATCTACAAAGAAGCTTTTGACACAGCAGCCAGTCATATGAGCCTCCATGTCATAGATGGAGAGAAATGGGCCCTTACAGTGCACATTTCATCATACAGAGCTTAAACCAACCAGCCAAGCTGGAGATGTCCATGCCACAGGTGTCAAAAATAAATAAAAATTAATTCCACCTTGAGGCTGCAGGCAGGTGTGCTACTCCACATCTGCCTGTGCAGCTGAAGATAGAATTGCAGTGACTTGTCCATCCTGAGAGGGAAGGGACCTCCTCCACTGCCTGCCATCAAAACAGGCTGTGGGAGCAGCCCCCTGCCATCTACCCTCCTCCCTCTGGTCAAAGCCACATGGGCACTTTGCATCACTCTTGACCACGGGGTTATGCTAAACAAGTTGATTTTACCTGAAATAGTTTGGGCAGTGCTTGCATGATCCCTTTTCCTTTCTCAGCTAAGCTGCACTGGGCTCCTACAGTGACAAACAACTGTTAGCAACATATTAAGTAGTACAGCTGCTGGCCAAAAGAATGGATATCTATAGCCTAAGCAGGCTTTGGTACACTATTTAGACAAGACTGAGGAATTCAGACATTCCTCAAAGTGGTTTATTATTGTTGTAGCAGAGGGATGAGTTTTCTCTTTAGAATCAGACCCATTAAATCAGATACTCTTTCAAGCCTACAATTTAGTAACTTCAAGGCATAAAATCCCATTTTAATACAGCAAGGGCTCCTTTACTGGTCTGATTTCAACTTACTGCAATCACAGAGATTTGCACAGTTCCTGTTTTGAGATACATATGCACATTTAAAAAATACCCGCATCCAGACTTGATCCTCAAGCTGACAAAGCAGATCCATAATTAATTTTCACCTTCTCCTAGTCTCCTATGTATAGTTACCCAGTGTCTTCTATGAATAGGAATGTTTAAAAGCCATTTGAGGAAGAAATGGAAGTTTCTGATATATCTAGCTGGATTCTGCCATTCATGTTGCCTTCCTTCCCATGCTCTTTTTCTTTAACATCTTAATTATGTCTTCAGCATGATGAAACAGCTGAAAAGAGTGGAGGAGTCAAGACTCCCATGTACCCTAGGAGCAAAGGAAGCAGTGGCTGCCTGCAGAAGAAAAGCTCCCTGCAGTGCTTGGGGGGGTTCCACTGTGCAGGAGCTGCTTGTGACTGACCCCAAGGGTCAACGGGCAGCACCCACCCCAAAGGGCTCTGACCAAAGTAATCTTTATTCTCCCAGCTAAGATAAAACATGTACAAATATAGTTCAGGTTTGTATATCCTATGAAAAAATTCATTTGCTATATAAACTTTCATGTAGAATAAAACAAGTTGGCCCCCTAGAAAAGTGGGGTCTACAAACACAGCACTTTTGTTCCTTCTCAATGAAACAGATTCAATGCCACTTTTTAGATATGGAATCCATTAAATTTTGTTCTGCAAAGTAATCTTGCATTGATAACAATTGTCAAGTCCGACAACCAATGATTTAATGTTCTATTCCCCTTTTTCTAACAATTACAAGTTGCTTGAAAATTAAATTACAGTTAATATTTCTCCCCAGTGAGGCAGTCTGACATGATGTGCAAATTCTTACATTGCCCTGTAAGTCAGTTGTTCCCAGATGAGATGGGCTGACAGCATGAAAATAATTAAATGTCAATATACAACTGGCCTCTTTTATGAAAAATAAACAGGCACAAAGACAAACTGTTCCACTGCTTATACTAACCACCAAATGTTGAGATAACTGCTTATTTTAAACACAACAATGAGGCTGCAGTGTGATTTACTGACATTCACAAACCCAGTTTAGCAATTTAGAATGCATTCAGAAGTAAAGTTCTTATTTGTCTGATGATTTTTCATCTGCATTGACCTTCTCTCCTTGGAGCCACACAAACGCTGACTTGGCTGTGCCATCTCCACTCTGTTGGGAAAAGCAAATGAAGGAAGCCCAGACAAAGCCACAGAGCCCAGTGTAAGCTGTTCGCAGGTGAACTGGGATCAAAATGAAGTTTGACAGCTGTGTTGGAAGGAGAGAGAGTTCAGTTAGTGCTCCAGGCATTGTTACACACCCAACTCCACTGCTTCTCCCAGGGTCAGACTCGGTGTGGCCACACAGGACCGGGTTTTATGGCAGGGAAAGGCTCACGGAGTTACCCTGAGAACTCACCTGCACAAAAGGCCAGTACATCAGTCCTGTCTGAAAGGAAAACGAATCACTTGTTATTCTTACAGATTTCAACCACCAAGATTCATTTTTTCCACATTTAGTGATGACTGAAACGTATTTGAGTAAAGTTAATAAAAGCCGTTCAATTACAAATGGAGTTGCTTAACCTTGAGGTTGCCATATTAAACTTCTAATCATCTTCATCAGCCTCTATGCTCTGAGTTTTTCAAACACATTATTCTAACTCATTTTAAATACAAAACCCTAAGCACAGTTAAGTCTTCACAGACATCTGACACCAGACACAATAAACGCATTTACCAGATGGGTGAACAAATGTTTAAACATGTGAACATTTGTTTCAGCCATTAATGAAAAATACCACTGAACACTATTTATTTCACACTTGCAATGCTCCTTCTACTTACTCATACACGTAAGGCATATTTAGAAAAATCAGTGGATAATTTACTCATAGAACATAAGGCTGATAGAAACCTTATGTTTTGATAGGCTATAGTGGGCACTGCTTTTAGAATCATCTTCCATAGGGATAAAAATAATCCTTTTCCATCCTACCTATATAGTTCTACAATATGAAGAGAAATTCACATTGCAATCACATTTTCTCCTTCTATTACTTTTTTCCCCTTCTAATCCATCATTCTTCTTGCACCTGAGAAACCTTCAACATTCTCAGCTTGCTCAGCTCTGAGTTAGCATGGATAATTTTGTCTTGCCTATGCAGAAATGCAAATCAAAGCCAGCTGCTTATAGCAAAGCCTTCTTAAAACAAGGAGTTGTGTTTCTGAAAGTGAGAAGATTGTCTCTGAAAAGTACAGGCTAAAAATTATTCTCAAAGAAGGTATCTCTGTAATTAATGATTTTAATAGGTGTGCATGTAAGTGTTGTCGATAGTATCACTAACTAAACACTGGTGCGTGGGTAGTTCCTAAGACAAAAGATAAAAAAAGCCCTGAATCAGCGTTGTATTGTAGGGCTGTCATTCAAACAGAGCTGGGGGCAAGTGTTATGTATATAAACACTGTACATTTTTTAAATGGCATCATTTCACCCATCTGGCAGCACTGCCTAAGCCAAACTACCTTTACTTTACGTGACTGCTGGTACTTACAGCTTCCTACACAGGATCAAATAATGGAGTGAAAGAAAGAAAGCAAGCAAAAAAAGAGCGTTGGAGGAAGGAACATTTCAAATAGTCTACCCTTTTTTGTTATTTGTTTAGCTGTGAGATAAGCAAATTGCTTGCCTCACCTTATATGTATTCCAAAATTTCTTTTTACAGTCTGAAAAGATGTCCTCTTTCCTCTGAAGGATGCTCATACCTAGTGGCAAAATATTAACAACAATCAAGGAAAATGCAAAAAATGAAATGCTCACATTATTCAATGACATCCCAGACCCTTCTCAAAATATATTATAATATCTCTGACAGAAAAGCTGATATTGTTACAAAAAATACCATTCTGAATACCTAATAGCGCTACATCAGATCTCCTCATCTACTGACTTGAGTCCCAGCGCTGACACCAGAGATCAGCTGGGATATCCTGGGTGTACAGGTGGTGTTGCATCTGTTTCTCTGCCATACCACGCAGAGTGGTGTGCTGGTGGAACAGAGAGGATGAAAGCACCATTTACACCCATGAGAGAGAGAATAAGGCATTCTGCACATAAGCAGAGGCTGCTTAGTTTGACTCTGGAATCTTTCTAGGTATTCCCATGCCTTAAGGTTATCGGTATCTCTCAATGGATACATTATTTTACTGCTACACAATTCTGGGGCTTTTACTATCCCTTTTCTGGCCCTTCAGATCCTGCTGGTCCTTGGGCAATTCTCAGATAAAAGTTGTGACATAGTTCAGATTTTGAGAGGCAGTATCTGGTGTTTGACTTCTTTTTTTCACTACATTTCTCTTCAATCACAAACTGAATGATTTCCCTGTTGGGGTCATAGAACGCAGGTCTTCCTATACCAGACAAAAAGAGGACCTGTCTTACTCTTCTACCACATTAAGTTTAAATTAAATGAGAGCATTTAATTACATTAGTCCCACCTATTAATTTTCTTATTCCCTCACATTTATTTCTGAAAGAGATACTAGACTTCTTTAAAGTATCTCGTTACTTGCTAGCTTTTGAGATTAGCCAGTAACATGCTGTATTTCCATAGACTCTCACAGCAGAGGCTGGTTCGCTGAACTATGGCATTTCCTGACATTTACACCTGGGATTTGGAAAATGAGACAGCTGATGCCGAGAACTGAGCAGAGCAATTCAGACAGACATGGATGCTACAATCCTCGCAAGGTGCTTTGAATTCTTTGCCGCTAATTAAAAGCTACGGGCCCAGCCGCGCTCAGGGCAGGCCTCCTCCGGTCCAGCACCCCTCATGGAAAGCCCTGAAGTGCCACAGGCGGTTCGGCGCCCGCGGGCAGCCGCGGGGGGAGCTGCCGGGGGCTGCAG
>VZTG01002323.1:876534-908190 GCA_013397845.1 Melanocharis versteri | reverse complement strand
GGGGTCGCTGCCCCGCCCGGGGGTCGCTGCCCGTGCCGGGGCCCGAGGGTCGCTGCCCGTGCCGGGGCGCGGGGGTCCCTGCCCGTGCCGGGGATCCCTGCCCGTGCCGGGGATCCCTGCCCGTGCCGGGGCCCGGGGCTCGTCCCCGCCGCCCGGTGCCTGTGGGGACGGTGTGCCTCTGCCGTAACGAGTACTTCGTGTGCTTAAGGCTTTGCAGGCACACGCCCCTCCTTGCGTCAGTTACTGTATGCAGCATGCTCGGTTTGATGTGATCCTTGGGGTGGTCCGGGGGAATTTGAATGGGATGGGCTCCAGTAAAATGGTTAGGAAATTCAGGGAGTATCCTTCTGACGTGGCTAATGGGTTGGTGGCAAAAAAGTTTGATTTATTACAAGCTCTATGAAGAATACACTGTTACAGAGTATCTGTAAGTGTTTAAAAGCTTAGGTTCTTTACTCGTGCTGACTGAAGAGACCCCTGCTTGTTCTGAAAAGTTTTAGTTATTTAAGTAAAACTTTATTGGAATAGCTTGAAGTATGCTCTCTGTGAACTGGACTCAAAGAGAGCACAGGTTTGATACATGGTTATTTAAAGAAGGTGCATCAGTACAGGGCAAGTGTAGTACTGACCAAATTCTTAGAAGCTTTGCTTGACTAGTTCGTCATAAGAAGCAATAAACACACTTTAAGAATGAAATACCTAACAGAAATCCATGTTTTGATTATTCTTGATGAGAGATGTGAGGAGTAGTCTATAATGGTCTGCAAAAACTTGCATGTCTGGTTTTTCCATGTATGCAGATGGGTATGTGTCAAGAGTTATCATTTGGTTTACTTCCTCTCTTGTTTATCATGGCCTTTTTCCACATGTGTGATTAAAGCTGCAGTCCTCTGTATAATAAAATGCCATAATACAATTATGGTCTTCTAGATATTTAGCAGAAAGTGCCTTCCTGGAATAGTTTTTTGTTAAGATTATGGTAAATCTGTACAATTTACATTTTAGCTAGTCTTGAGCATGATATGTCAGAAGTCTTCTCCCCAAATACATTTGAAGTTCCTCCAAGCTGGGATACATTTATCTGCAGAGAATGCCTGTCCACTTATCTCGTGCTTATTTAAGCATTATCATAATAGATTTGAGACTGTCTTTTATTTGGACCATGGATTCTCTCCTTGCCGTGTATTTATACATGTACCTTAGCAGGATGCCAGTGATAAGTGCTTTTTAACTTGTATTAACATTTGTTACAACTTTGTATTTGTCATAACCATTTTGGTACAATCACCTAATGAGCTGTAGTGCAGTGACATTGAGTGACTGCAGTCATTAGGGTCTTGAAAATGGAAAAAGATATTTTTAGCAGATGAGGAACTTCCTGAGAATTGGAAACATTGCACAGTAGGACTGCAAGGAAAGCTATTGTAGAATCTGACACACAGGTGTGCACACCAAAAATCTCTTGGTTTGATTTTGCAAATTAGTTTTGTTTCAGCTGAATTTTTTTTGCATTATTTTTTGAGGTATTATGTGTCATAAGTGGTATAATTACAATTAATTTTATCTGAAATTCAAAAATATTTTGTTGGGCTGTACTTACTTAAATAATTTTGGAAGCCTGTGTTAGATTTCAGAAGTTTGTCTTAACAGAACTATTCTATTTTTTTTCCCATTTTGATTTTGATAGAAGTGACCGATCTTCTGAAGGATTTTAATATTTCAAGTTAGGTGACTTTGTCAATGGTAAAAAAGTGCAAATTCTTTCTGTGTTACTTCTTGCTGTCTCTACAGCAGTATTTTCCCTAAACATGAGAAAAACTGTTTTGGTTTCTTGCTCAGCCTGTGGCTCTTGTCTTTTGTTACTGTGCTATTTACCACAACATCCTGGTAAGTTTACAGAAAACTCACAGCGGCAGAACTGCATGAAGGTCTTGGTGCATGTCAGGGGAATAATAAAGATTAAAAGAGCAAATATCTATAAGCAGAAGCCATGTGATGATACAGTGCCATTTTTATTCAAGCCAAACAGTCATGAAATGTCTGCTTTTTTTTGTTATCTTAAACTTTTCTTACCCTGGAGAATAAACACAATATTCTTTTGGCTGAAGAATACTGATATTGTTTGAGATTAATTTACTGTTGAGAATAGGTTTTGATTTTTTATTGTAAAAGTTTCTTTTAAGGCAGTTACAATAATGTAGTGAGAAAATGAGCTCCCATGAATTAGGGAATGAGCTACACCTGTGAGTTGCTTTGCACAACATTAGTTTATGTAAACTGTTTAAAATTCATCCCTTTATTTTATTAGGAGTACAGCCTACAGAAATGCACAATCAAGACTGTAAAATATTGGTATATGAAGCAACATTCTCCCTTTTGAATTTGCAATTAATGTTCAGTCTTATCACAGTTGGAGAATGGCCCCTTATCCTCTCTCCAGATGCCAAGTTGTTGACATGCTGCCTATAAAATCATAAACAGTTCACAGTTCAAAGTGCTTAATAAAATAGTAACGGATAAGTTACAGAGCAGGAAGTGAGTACAAATCAAAGCTGTGGCAGGATAACCTTAGGGAGTTGGATTAACACATTTGAAGGCAGGGAATGATAGAAGTCAAAGCAGGCTGAGGTGTGTCAGGGTCTGTGAGGGGCTGAAGGAGGCAGGAGGGGTTGGGATGCTGAATGGACACCGGGAAGGAAGAAGCCTTGGCTGGTGCCTCCTTAGAGCTTGGGAGGATTTGCGTGTCTCGTAACTCCCCTGGTCAAAGGCTGCCTGTGATCCAGGGGAAGCACTGAGTGCAGAAACTTCCTGCAGCTGCTTTAACCCCCTAAACACCTGTGTTGTCCTGTGGCTCAGGAGGGAGTATTCCAGAACTCCACCCACAGTCGTTTTCAAAAACAGTTCAAGACCATGAAAAAATACTCTGTTTACTGCTCTTGTTATTAAAGTACGTTCAGAAACCTTTCTTAACTAAATGGTTTGTTGCTGCAACTTTGCCACACCTATTTTTCTTGCTGCTTAAAATAAGCAGCTGCTTCCCACCTCCATGCCCTTAGTAATGTGAGCAGAGGAGGAGCATATATAAAGTTCAGCATGCAGCAGTTAAAGGTGGGCTTTTTCTCCTTCCAGAATTCAGAGGAGAAAATAAGTTGCTGCATATCCACTTAGCAGTTGGAAAAAATCAGAAGGGATTAATTTTGCAATTCAGCCCATATCAGAATTCAAAGACTATGTGGATTTCACAGCATTTTTTTTGGAGCTTAGTGTAACCTAGGAGTTTTGAAGCTGTATTTTAAGTAGTTATTCTGCCACCTTATTGGCAGAAGGGTTTCATCCATGTGTAATTATTAGTAAGTGAGACAGGATGAGTCACCAGGTAAGGCTGTGCAGTTTTTAACATCTGATGTCATTTCAGCAGTAAATTTTATGTTAGTAACAAACAAAAGCAGCTCAGAGCCCTTTTTGTAATGCCTCTACGTCTCGAGCCCTCATCTACAACACATTTGTTTGAATATTTGCCTGTGATGCTAAGGAAGGTTCAAACAAGTAACTGCCTTCCAGCCACTGCTGATGTTTTATGGCAGCCTGGATTAAATTATGTGAGATAGTCACAATCAGTAGATTGGTCCAATAATTTACTCCCTTAAGGGCTTGCAGGAGCAAAACTGATTTTTTTTTTCCCAGACTTCTTTCCAGAGTTTCTTTGATGTGGTGCAACTCTGGAAACCACTCAAAATGTATGGACATATTGCCAAAGATCAAATTTATATTTTTCCTTTGGTTATATCTATTCTCTTCTCAGTGTTGAATGCTTGCAGTGTTGTGTTTTTTTAATCTCTGTGATGAAGTCTTGAACTTCTTGTATTTGTACTGCTTTGTCACTCAGTGCTTGATTAGGTTGTGGCCCTCATACCTGGTGGATGTTGTACAAGTCAGTGTAAATGTGTAAAAACCTATTTTTTGCTGAATGCTGGGAATTCTGATGGGAAAATATTACTTGGTACTTGCTGTGTTGTATGCTTTTGTTCTGCCCCCAAACATTTGTTACTGGCCACTTCCAAAGCCATGGAACAGAGAATTGTCACTCTTGGTCTGATCACTGTGCCCATGCCCAGTTACAGATTCTTTCAGCCACCTACCACTTGCTGTAATGTGAGTTAAATCTCAAAATATTTGATTAAAAATAGTCTTTGAACATATGGTAACTCTCAACTTACTTTTTTTTTCCCTTTCTTGATCAGTCCTCCGGATGAAAATAGTGTAAAATCTTCATGTAAATGAATCCCACTACCTTCTGTGATTGAATTTGCTTTTGTGTCTGCATCTGCCTGAGTGAACGCATTTGCCTGTGGGTTTTTTCTTTAAACAACCCCTGTCCCTCCCCCTGTCCCCCCCAGATTTAGCAGCAGCCTGTAGGGGTAACCACCAGAGTCTTTGTTACGTGGGTGATGGCTTGGTGCTGAATTTCTGGAGGTTATGCAGAGGTGGGGAGAAGAGACTCTGTAACGGGGTCGCCTGAGTATCTTGGAGTTTTTGCTGTCTAATGTGATGGGGCTTAGTGGTATTGCCTTCTACCCTCACGCTGGGGTATATTTATTTTCCAAATCCAGGTAGATCAGGCTTTGCCAGATGACACCTTCCACATTCCCTGGAAGCTTCAAATGGCATCTAATCCTTAAATGGATGAATGTTCCTGTCCAGGTGTCTTGTGTCAGTGTCTCAAGCTTCTGTCAGACCTCTTGGGTTAAAGTTTATGAAAGAGACTTCTTCAAAGCCAAAGCAGTTCTTTGGGAAATACTTTGAGCTTGTCATTGGTTCAGGGCAAATAAGTTCCATGATTTTTAAACACTTCCATCCTGCCAGTATCTGTGGTTACCTGATTTCAGCAGTGAGATCAGGATTTTTGGCCTGTTCTTTCTGTGCAGCTGGAGGGCTGCAGCTGCTGGAGGGTAATCACTGCATGTCAGCCTGTCTTACCTGCCTGCTGCAGCTCAGTTTTACCCTTTTGCCTACATAAAGGGAATTTCTCCAGTAAGTTAAAATTAAAGACTGGTTTAAAGATACCAGAAGTAGGAAAAAATAGATTTACAGTGTTATTTGGGTGAGGTGTTTTCTCATCTGTTTTGAAAACTAGTGTTATAAAAGTCTGCTGGGGAAATGGCAGGGAATGGTGCCATTTTATTTCTCTTTTCTAGGGCAGTCTCAAAGGATACCTTCTTGTGTTTCTAGGTCCAAATGCTGAGTTTTTAATCTCTTCTAGGATTTATTAGATTGTAGAGACAGTAGTAAGATAAATGGGTTTTGATCTTCTCTTGAAAGTTGTTCTTTTTTCCCTGAAAGATGGTGGACCCTACTCTCGCAGAAATGGGGAAGAATCTGAACGAAGCAATGAAGATGCTGGAAGACAACAAGAGGTGTGTGCAAAGGATACAATAAAAAACAACTGCTGTTTGTGCTAAGGGGAGGATTATTTATGCCACTGGCATTAAGCAAAACCCCCTCATTTTCCTGGTAGTTTAAGGTCACACTGTCATTCTGAACCTTACACCTGAACAAGTCGCCTTTGGTTCTCAAATGCTGGGATTTTAAAAGTAAATGTATACATTTTAATGCATGTTCTGTAATACTCAAAACAAGTCCAACAAGTCTGTTTTTCAGAGTTAGGATTTTTTTTTAATTATTGCAGTGCAAGTAATTTTTAATTCCTGTATATATGAGATTCTTCTCTAAGCTTTCTGTTAAAGAACGGAAAAACCCAAACACCTTGGGAACTCTTTAATTCAGTCTGAACTAAACTTTTCTGTTGGTCTCATGTGGTTTATTTCTGAACCTGTTGTCAGTGAAGTAGATAGGTGTCAGTATGTATTTCTGCAAGTCAAAGTCAATTACGTATTTGATGTCATCAAACAAAACTAAATACAGAGTTTATTCTGTGTCTTTAACTTAGGAAAGTGGAGGAGGAAAATGAAAAGAAATATGCACGGAAGGATATTCCTGGACCACTCCAAGGCAGGTAGGCAGCAACAGTTTTTAGATGATGCTCTTTTCAAAATCTTAAATTACACATAGCATGTTTGTCTTCCAAGCAACTTGTATTAATGGAAAAGTTAACATTTTCCGGGCATTGTAATAAACTTTTTCCCATACATAGGGGAAAAAAAGTAATACTATAATCATACCGACTATTTTCATTCTCATGTAGAAAAGAAAAAAAAAAGATTACTCGTCCTTGGTGACTGAAATTTTGAACTCTTGGAATCTGATGAACTAGTGATGCCTACAGCTGTGATTGAGACTTAAAGTAAACATAAACAAACTTCTGTTAGGTTAAAGTACCCAGATTAAAAAAAATAACTGAGGCTGATAAGGTAGAAAACAGTAAAAAACCAAAAAAAACCCACCCAAAAACCTCCCACCTTTTCAGCACAGCTGTCATTAGAAATTAAACAGAGCTCTTGTGCATAAGGCAGGTAAGACCATTGTACCTGAAAATGAAGATTTAAATTGGTTGTGTCTTGTGTGGGAGATGATCCTGCAGGAGCTCAGGCTAGCACTTCAGAAAATAGTGCAAAAGCTGTTTAAGTCTCTACTGTACAGAAACTAACCCTGGTTTTGAGTGGAGACACTGAATTATCTTTTCCATGAATAAAAAGCAATTTCAACTGTCAATGTAAGTTCTTACACTACTGTAAATTTTAGTTGGAATTACAAGAGTTGAAGTGTTGTGGATCTTTCCCACTTTTACCATGTTGTGTCATGTGAGAAGTGTAACGTAGCTTGTGGCTGCCAGAAACTGAGGTTTGTAGGGAATTGTTTAAGAGATGTGCTGAGTGATGAGCTGAAGCCGCTTCATGTGAAGCGAAGTGTGGATCCTTAGCTACTGCCTTGGTTGGCTGTGTAGCAATAAGAATTCAGTGTTGGCAGGTCAGGCTTTTCAGACCAAAATTTTCAGGTATCAGTAGATTTGTTTTTCTGAGTCTCCTACTATAAGCAAGTAGGGTTTTGAATTGATTCAGCATGCTCATCTTTGTGATCAGTTTTTCTGAGACCAAGGAACCATTTTTGGTGCTGTACTCAGCATTCAGTAAAAGTGCAGTGTCCCAGATGGCCTCTTCTAGATGCTGGTCTTTACCTTTTTGTGTCTTTTTAATGTGGTTTTGTTTCCCCTGCCAGTGGCCAGGATATGGTGAGCATACTTCAGTTAGTTCAGAACCTAATGCATGGAGAGGAGGAAGAGGAAACCTCACAGTCCTACAGGTGAGGCCAATATCAGTTACTGTACGTGGAAGACACCTGATTTTGTTATATTCTGATCATTACAGAACTTACTCAATTTTATGTTCTATATATGTTTCAGTATATATAATTTATATATTTTAGTGTATATACTTATATATGTAAGTATATATATTATGTATTTTAAAGTGTAAAATATTGTGCAACCAAGTAACTTTTTAAAGGCACCTTACATTGTATAGTGAAGCAGAATAATGCATGAGGCTTGGCTTTCTTAAAATCACAAAGCTTTCATTACTGATTGCTAAACTGAGTTATACAAGGGAATTGTTTCTCATGTGGCAGCTCATTTTTTCCACTTTCTGAAAGTTGTTTTAAGTCAGAAAGTCTTAAAGCTTTGAATGCCAATAGATTTTTTTATTGTGCATCTCTGTAGATTTTAAAACAAAAGGAAATAAAATCTGTTTCCGTTTTTCTGTAAAATGGAAATACTACTAACTGATCTGCAGAAGACTTTTGAAAACTAACATTCAAAAAACATGTTCAAGATTTGAAAAAAAACCCAATAAAACCCCAAAAACAATTAAAAAAGCAACCAACAAACAAAAAACGCCCAACAAACAAAGAAAATCTGTGCCTCTAAAAATAGTAATGTAAGTGTCCTGAGTTTTCTGTGCATAGGAGAGAAGGGTACGTGTTTAATGCAGATAAGGTGCTTAGTTCCAGCTCACGTTGGCTGGTTCAAAAGCAGGAGCTGTTCCTGTGAGCAGCTGGGCCAAGTGGCGTGCTCTGTGTGCTCTGGCAGCTTAGTGTGTCACACACAATGGCAGGAGGGTGGCTGTGATGTACTGCACTTCTCTCTGCTGAATATTTAAATTGCATGTCAACCACTTCTGCCAGTCTACATTAAAAATCCATGAAGCCCATATTGCTGTAATGCCCATGACTTGGATTTGGTTGGCAGTTCCTCTGTTCTGCCTTGCAGACTTCAAAACGTTGGTGAACAGGGTCACATGGCTCTGCTGGGACATAGCTTGGCTGCTTATATATCTGTGCTGGACAGGGAGAGACTGAGAAAACTCACAACGAGGATCCTCTCTGACACTACTCTCTGGCTCTGCAGGCTTTTCAGGTGAGTCCCTGGGAATCACTTGTGTGACGAGGTAGTGATAATGTTTAAAAATGGATGTGACTGGACTGAGGATGTCAACAAAAGAAACCACTGTGCCACAAACTTAGAAACCCTTGGAAGGTCTGAAACACAACCTTAGCCTAGCTTAAAGATTGTCAGGTTGCGTTATCTTTAAAATTAGCAGTCCAGAATTTACATCTATGTTAAAACCAGAATGAAGCCTTTTGTGTGTTTCCTCCCACACTCCACTCTTAGTAAGTAAGGTTTTGAACTCTCTAAAGGGAATCTTAAAGGAACCCAGATGTTTTTTCTGTCTTACTCTGTGTCTAAATGAAAATATATACTAGGCATCTCTCATTGTTAATCTCAGCCTGTCTCCTAAAAGTTTTCTTTTGATCTACTTTAGCCTGGGAAAATATAAGGTTTTTTATTATCTTCTCTGTCCTCTGGCGAGCTCCTTTGCTGGTCAGTGTTATTTTAGTCCCTAAACTGACTGTTGGTTTTGTTGCTCATATTTACTTGGCTTTTCCTCCAGGTATGAGAATGGATCAGCCTATTATCATGAAGATGATCGTGAAGGTCTCCTGAAAATCTGTCGACTTGTGATTCACACCCGCTATGAAGATTATCCACTCGAGGGGTTTAACGTGCTCTACACTAAGCAGCCTGTCATATACATCAGTTCTGCAGCCAGAACAGGCCTAGGCCAAGCTCTCTGCAATCAGGTAAAGCCAGTCAGGGGGGGTTTAGCTGCAACGAGAACCTACCTGGCTTCACATTGCCTGCACAGCTTTGGGGATCTTGACAACTTACTTTTCCTCGTGGTGGAAATAACAGCAAAGGAAACAGAGTCCATACTGGGCATAACCTCAGCTGTAGTGGACCGTAAATTTAAAATAAAACCTTTTGTCTGGGGAGTTTTTATTTACAGCCTGTGTTATGCAGCAGTGATACAGTGGGAGGAAGAGAAGTTTTATGAATATTTCCAGTGAAAGGATCCTGCGTGCTAACTTCTTTATAAATGAGTGATTGTTTCTAGATTGCATTGTGCTTTACATAAGCTGTTGGTCATGTGAAACAGACCTGAGCCCAAACATACATTATTTGTCCTGTGCTTTTTCTTTATTAATTTGATTATAAGTTCAGCAGAAAACTTACTTCATAATGTAATATTAAAGTTTCGATCGTCACACTGGTTTCTGTGTCACTCTGTATTTCTGTGAACACATGAAATGAGTATTTCTCAGCTGAAATTCCATCATTTCTCTTGCAGTTAGGGTTGCCCCTTTCCTGCATGTGCCGTGTGCCTTGTAACACTATGTTTGGATCTCAGCACCAAATGGTAAGTTTGTCTTCCCTAGGAGCTCTTTCTGTGTTTTGGTTGGTTGGTTTTTAAGCCTCATAAAATGAATATGAAGTATGTTATTAGGAAAAGCTGTTAATATATTTACTTTTTCAACCTCTTAAGTCTTCTGTGTTAAAGCTGTAGAAATCATAGATGGAAATTTTCTAAAAGCAGTTTGTATCTTGGTCTTGTCATTTGCAAAATATTTTAATGGCTTTTAAGTAAAGTGCTTTTTAGTGCAAGATTTCTAGAGTAGGAGTAGTTGGAGTACTTTCCCAAACTGTGTAGTTTATTTGTGTTTTATTTTTCACAAATGCTTTATTTGGCGTTCAGATTATTTTACCTTTGAGAAGAAGAAACTGCAAGCCACAAACAAAGACATTGAGAATATTTCCTTTCAGAAGTTCAGAATGTTGTTCATTTTCAATCTTAATGCATTTTCCCAGTTCAGCAGAAAAAAAGTCAGTGTTTGACAAACATTGTTTTCTTACTGGTACCAGGATGTTGCTTTGTTGGACAGACTGATTAAAGATGATGTTGAGTCTGGAAAACTGCCTTTGTTGCTTGTGGCCAATGCTGGTAAGTGCTGTGGATAAACCATAACTAAACCCCCCATGCTATTTCATGAATACATACACAATAAAAAGGTATTTTCTTAAACAGCTCAGTTGTTGCATATCAAGAAATATCAGGAAATATTATAATGACCACACAATAATTATCTGTCCAGAGGGCATTTTATTTGATTTAAATTTGGATTGTTCTGTTACAGTTATGCTTATGTCAGTTGATGTATTAATATGACTATAACTTACTTTAGTGAGTGCAGATTTCTTGTTAAAAATCAGTTTTACATTAACACTTCAGAATTTTTTGATGGATGTGCCATCCACTTTAGCTTGAAAAATTATATTTTTCTTCTAGTTAATTAAACACATGTACAAAATTTGCTTTAAGTACGAATGACGGAGGTGACTGTTACTTGCCTGGGACCTGGAAAATTGTCTGAGATGTTAATGAGTACAGGAGGCTCATTTAGTAGAGCCTCAGTGCAGGCTGCTCCCTGTCACTGCCTTTCTCCTGTTCCACCCAGGGACTCCAGGTGCTGGGCACACGGACAAGCTGGGCCGGCTGAAGGAGCTCTGTGAGCAGTACAAGATGTGGCTCCATGTGGAAGGGTATGGAACTGGAGACTCATTTCTGTGTAACTGCATTCATTAAGAAGTCTGACTAATAGACAGCATCTAATTTGACAGCTCACAGAGAGCCATAGGGCCAACTTTAGTTTTGTCGTAGTAAGCATTTTATATGATTGTAATTTTATTATTGTGAGATGGAAATTGATTTGCATACACAGGAAGAATTAATTGGAGGTAATTTCAGCACAGATTATTGATTACTTTTATTCAGGTGGTAATCTTACCTGCCCTTGCTTTGAAGAGCTTGAAATATGAATAAAAAGATCTTCTAGGCCAGGGAGGCCTAAAAAGAACTTGGACAACGTCAATGAAGACTCCAGTGCTCTAAGATCATAGTTTTGAGCCTGAAATAGAGACTGTTTCTCCTGGTATTTTGTAGAATTGTTGTATTTGCATACTATTTATTTCTGATACCAAATTGATGCTAAATTATGGATACGACCTTGGGTGATGATTTCACCAAGTGTTGGACTGAAAATTTTTAGATCGAAGTAGATTTTTACTTTTGTGTTTTCAGTCTCAGAATACCAAGTAGCAACATCTACTACATTGTTAATGAAAAATATATGAACAAAAATTACCTCCCTTTACACATCAATATGAAATATTTAAACTGCAGATTAAAATGCTGTCTCTTAATACATATTTAATATATGCTAAACCCACTTTTTTTTCCAGTGTGAATCTGGCAACTTTGGCTTTGGGTTATGTCTCCTCTTCTGTACTGGTATGTTTCACTGTATCTAGAAACTTAATTTGCTTGTGTAAGGTTAATCAAAATATATATGGCTTATATTGTGCTTATTGTAATAAACTTCAGGCTGCTACAAAATGTGACAGCATGACTCTGACTCTGGGTTCCTGGCTGGGGCTCCCAGCAGTGCCTGCAGTGACACTCTACAGACACGAGGATCCATCCTTGGTATGTTCAGCTTCTCACTCACCATTCTCGAGATCCTGGGATTTTGACTCTAATCATGGTGTGCTGCCATGTTCTTCATAAGCATCTAAATTACAATTTCCAAAGCTGGCGAAAGTGGCAGCATTGAAGAGAGGTTAACAGCGGTTTGTTTGTTTTCCTCCTCAGTCCTTGGCAGCGGGGCTGACGTCGAGCCAGCCCGTGGAGAAGCTCCGTGCCCTGCCCCTGTGGCTCTCCTTGCAGTACCTGGGCCACGATGGCATTGTGGAGAGGATAAAACATGCCTCACAACTGGTGAGCAGCAGCTCAGCAGTGATGTATGACAGCTCTTGACAGATCTTCTGGGTATTGTGATGTGTTGTAGAAGACTCAACTAAAATACTGCAGTTGTTGACAGTATAACATTGGGTCATATTGTTACACCCATGATGAAAGCACAGGAAAGTGTCTGAGGGAGGGATGTGCTTTTACTATTAGATTGTATGTATTTTTACATAAATGAGATTTTTAAAAAAGTCTTTGTTCTTCCTAGACAGTGAAGTAACATAATCACTTCCTTTTTTTGTCACTTCCCTTAACTATTTTTGCTTGAAAGCTCTTTAGAGAGACTTTATTTTCCTACTCGGCATCATAGTGATTTAAGTAATAGTAAATTACTTTTAGTAAAAAGGACTTCAAACCATTTCTGGAGGTACAAGGGCGCTATGTTTAACTTTAGTAAAAGTTAAGGTCCAATATAATGTGTTAGTTACAAAATGCAGTGCTTATATGCAAAATATTATTTCTTAAATGTACAGAAGCTGCTGGCATGAAAAACCTAAAAGAGTGACAGTATCATTAGTCATTAAGATGTTGTGGCATCTAAAATTGATGTTAGCTTTTATAATAGTCTATTAATAGCCTTAAACCACAATGTAAGAATATCTTTTCTAATGAAAAAACATTAGCAAACCATCATAACCAGTGGCTGTGGTAGCTTTCAGAAAAATAATTTCTGCTACACACTGCTTTAGTTGGTCACTGGAGTTGTAGTATCTTTGCACCTTTGTAATCAAATACATCAAAACTTTACTTTAATGAAAATCACTTTGTAGTCAGTGTTTTACTAAACCCAGAAAGTATTTTTCTGTTAAATTCTAAATTTACAAATTAAAGCTGGATGAATCTCTGACATGGTTGTAGGGGTTTGCTCAGAAATAGAGGTTATGGTAGTGACTGTTTAATGTTTTTCAGAATAGTTTTCAACTTCTAAAACTGTATATTTCTCTCCTCCACTTGTTCTCCTTCTGCTCTGGTCTTCTAGAGTCAAAGGCTGCTGGAAAACTTGAAAAACCTGGATTTCATTAAAACTTCGGTACAGTCTACTTTGAATACTTTGGTTGTATATCTTAGTTTCTGCCTGTTAAATGATAAGAATAACTTTGACTAGGATAAATTATTTAAAAATGTTACTTAAATCATAGCCATTGTTTTGAAGACACTTGGGATCTTTCTGATTAAGTTCTGGTGTTCAGTGAAATCTCATGGCTTGGTTGTGGGTGACTTCTAGATTGTGTTTGTTCCATTGCTCTGTACTCGTGCACCCAGGGGAGTGCAGAAGAGCATCCAGAAGTTGTGTTCAGAGCTGGTTTTAATTCCATTTAGAACATGGGTTTGCTCAGTAATAGATCTATGAAAGCAGTTTCCATAAGTGTCTCTAGTATGTTCTGGCTGCATCTTACCCTGCTGTTGAGATCATATTGTGAACCCTGTGAAATTGCACACACAAATTATCCCGGCTGAGGTTTTAACACCAGATATAGTTTTAGGAATTACAGCTAATATATTCATTCCAAATTCAGTTTCTGTGAGTTGTCCTGTACAACAAGGTTTGGTGATTTTACTCCCTGACCCCCACCTCTGAATTTTAGTTGATATTTGATGTATAGAAAATTTAGTCAGCTTACTGAGTAAGCTGTAGAGTGTTAATGGCCTTGGGAGTTCAAGTTACTCTATCACTTACCCTGCTACTTAAATAAATCCTGCATCTTTAGGATTGTGAAATGTAGCCTCAGATTGTCTCCAGAAGTAGCCCAGTCTGTTTCTCCTAACTGATCCAAAGCAGGATCAGTTATAATCTTACTTTTCCTGCTGGAACTTTCTTGATGTTTCCCAGTGATTTTGGGGTGATTTCCAAGGGAGCTCAAGCTTTGCTCAGCAGTGTAAGGAGTTATACATGGTGTTAAATCTTTAAAAAAACAGGGTAAAATATTTTTTTTTCTTGTGAAGGTTGAAGATGAACTGAGTTCACCAGTGGTGGTTTTCAAGTTTTTCCAGGAATATTCAAATAGAGGTATGTGATTTATTTAAAACCAAACAACAAAAAAAAACCCCCTCTCTATACAGTATTTTAAACTACTAATTCACCAAATGAATTTGAGATAAATGTGATGTAGTGCAGCTCTCTCATGTAACATTAATACGTTAAAAAGGTTGTGAATGCTGGTCATAATCTGTGACAAATCATACACGTGTTAGCTTCTTTTTTTAGACAGACTGCAGTGTTTTAAATTTTCATAACAAGTAATTTTCTGCCTTCTTGAGAAGATTTGCATATGATTTTGATCTGAGAGCAGATGATGGAAGTCTCTTACAAGCTGCAGGCTGGGTATGAGTGTATTGGTGGGGAGAGATTTTGGTTTGTTCAGGTTTTCTGTTCCTTCCAAACATTTCATAGCTAGTGGCAAGCACCATGTTGCTGTGGTTTACTGATTACAGTTCTTGCTGCAATAATTTTAAATTAGGAACAGCTCTGGAAATGCTGTCACAGGTATTAAATATTGCAGCCTACTGTGACAGGATCTTGCTTTGTGAAAACACTGGTTGTATTTCCATTGGGGCATTTTAACTTCAAAGCTCAGAAGTATTTTACTGGGTTTTTTAAAAAAAACTATTACATTCAACTCTGTTTTACTCCTAGTATTTATCATGTTCAACATACCTTTACAAAAACATCCGTGTTCATCTGCTCCAGGCCCAATATATGTAATTGTCTTGTATCTAAATTTTGGGTTGCCTTTTGTTTAATTAAGTAAATAAAAATCCACTTCTGTGATTCTTGTATCTTTGGATTCAGATCAGACCTCACATGCTGCACAGGCCTCATCTATTCAGCACCCCATAATAAGCAATGAAAGGCACATTTACGACACCTTCAATCAGTGGGTAAGGATGGATGCTTTTCTGTTTAGGGAAGGGGAGTGACAGTGGGATGGTTCAGGGGGTCATCAGGAGTTACAAACCCTTTGTTAGAGTAGTTTGAAAGATACTCTTAATGCAATTTCCTTTGCAAAACTTGTGGCTATTTAAAAGATTAATTTGCTCTGAAGCAAAGTTGCTTTCACACTTCTGATCATTTTACATGTAATTACTACTGAAATAATTCCTGAATCTTAAGCTGTTGGTTTTTCCCTTGGTCTTGAGGGAATATGTGAAAACTAGAATTCTTTTAAATCAGCCAAATGCTCTATTGCCAATGTCTGTGTATTCCTGAACAGACAGCTGCCTTTTCCGGCTCTTGAGTTAATTCTAGAAGCCTGTGCTGGCAGAGCTGAGCACGTGGCTGTTTTGGATGCCTTGTGCAGTAATCATGGCACACCTAATGGCAATGACAATTTTGTAGAAAATTCTGACTTGTAACACTTGCAGCTTATCCCGGATTTTCATGATTTTAAGCGCCTGTCAAACTCAGTCGTCTCACCTGCAGGGTGAAGTATTTTGGTGCAGGAGCTGATTTTGAGAGAAAACTGTGTACGTGTGGTTCCCTGAGGTGAGGCAGAGCCCGAGGCAGGGCCTGCAGGAGCCATGCTCTGTGCAGTTCCCTTACTGTGCCTTGTCCCTGCAGCTGGGAGAGCAGCTGGCACAGCTGGTTCCTGCCAGCGGAGTCGATGTGGTGGAACTGGAGGATGAAGGCACGTGCGTGCGCTTCAGCCCCCTGATGACTTCTGCAGGTAACATTCACTCCAGTCACCCTTGTAATGGGTGGGCTTTGCTGTGGAATGGTACAACAATCTCCTGGGGTAAAAGCAGGCGTGCTCAGGAAGCTCCTCAGGATATTCTCCTGTGGGGAGGATTTTCTTATACACAAACCAAAACCACCTCAGCTTTATCATTCTGCTGGGCATATCACTCAGCACTGGGTGCATTAGTGGGAGCCCAGCTGTTGTGGGTGACATTGCCTCACTACCTCTGCACAGAAAGGCTTCCTGGTTACTTTTTAAACTCATTAGGAAAAGCGGTTAATTAGGAAAAGTGGTTAAATTCCTTCTGTCAGCTGCTTAACACCAGATGCTTGACTTTTCTCCACAGGTGTTTCAACACTGCAGTGGTGCTTGTGTTCAAAATACAGCTCCTTAGCTAGAATAATTATTTACTAAGCCTCTAGGGTTTTCTACAATTACTGGTGGAGGGGGGATATAAAAAAAATCAGTGTTTTGGAAAGTGTCTTGTACTCTTAGTTTAGACTCTGCAGAAGAGCAGAGCAGTGTGCAGGGTTCAAGGGGTGCACAGTGTTTCCTGTTGCCTTGTGTGGGGTGAGGGGCTTAGGCTGTAGAACAGCTGACACTCACATGAGAGGGTCTTGGTGTACATAGAGCAGCAGATTTTAGAATAAAATGACTTGGTGGTGCTGTGATGTTTTGTTTTAAGCCAGCATGGAAGCTAATTCATGACCAGCTGGGCTATGGGAAGAGGATGTTCGTGGGGTTTTTTTAATGCTAGCTACTGATGTAATGTAAAAGCGTATTGTAACATATCCTTATTAGCTTGTAACATGAGCAAATCCTTTTGATAAGGTTTTTAGGAAATCCTTACTTCCTTTCATTTTGATGTATCAGTGCACAGATAACTGAACCAAAAACCTACTTACACAGACCAAGATATTCAATACTATCTGTAAATTATATTTGTGATTAACTTGCAGAGCGGCTCCTTTACAAATTCCTTAATTCAGACATCTGTGTCCTGTCCATCACACTTATCACCCACTAACACATCTGCTCTGCAGTTTTAGGAACTGAAATACAAGACATTGATCAGTTGGTAGACTGCTTAAAAATGAAGATACCAGTGTTGACAAGCACACTGCAGCTGAGAGATGAATTTGAGCAAGAAGTGAGAAGAACAGTTGGCCTGTTGTATATTGAAGATCTTGGCTGGCCAGGGTTAGGTGTTGTGAGGTAAATTATTTTCTTCATGCTGTATTTGCAAAGACTGTGCTTGAGCAGACAGGAGTACATGGTCTCTTCAGTGGTGATTTGGATGTTTTGTTTGCTGATTGTTATCTGGCTTTGCACCCAGTCAAAGGCTTTTGAGTGCTTTTTAGGAAATTGCCTTTATAAAGTTATTTTCTTTGATTATTTCTTGAAGAAAAGCTGAAGAGCTGTTTTGGGCACCAGTTGTAACATTGGAGGTAGTGTGTGGGATATGTAAAGAGCAAGTGCATCCCACTGTCTTTAGCCAAGCATAACTTACATTTTTGTCTATAATGGTACTCACTGATATACTGAATAGACTTCAAAAAATGCTCCAAGTGTTTGTTCTGATCCTTTGATGCAGCCCTCTGGGAAGGATTCTGTATAGTCAAAACAGTTCAGGTATAATCAGTATAGCAACTGGAAATCTATTGTGTTGAGTTTGCAGCAGCAAGCTTGGCCCACCCCACAATCTCTGATGACAAATGCCAATAAACTTGCTGGTAGGAGCTGTAATGTTCTGAGGTTTTTTGTTTGTAAAATATAGGAATTTGTAGAAACGTGCTAAATGGGTAGGTGCTTCTGTGTGTATTGTAAAGTGAAATTACTATCTCTTGGCTTGGTTTGAAGGTACAACTATCACAGTGATGGGAAGAATGATGACAAACAAGAAAAAGAACTGGAAAAAATCAATACAGAACTTCTGAAAAAGTTAAATGAGCTGGAGTCGGATCTCACTTTTTCTTTGGGTAACTGCACTATTTAAAGAACTTCTGTTCAAGCTAATAGTCATTCTTCTAGCTGTGCTAGAATGATTTAATAGGTCATTGTAATGCAGAATGAGCTGCTGCCCATGTGATTATTGCAGAAGGAACACCTGTAACCATTCCCTCCTCCCCTCTGTTTCAGTTGGGCAGTGTTCACCAGGTGAGCAAGGTGCACTGTTCTCAGAAATCCTTGTGAAAACTGATGTGTGGGCAACTAGACCAAGAAGGGTTTCCTTTTACTGGGGAATAAAAGCTGCAGCATTCCTGTGTAAACTGAGCCTTCTCAAGTAGTGCTGGATCTAGTGGAAAGCAGATGTCATTCCAAACCCACTGGCACTGATGGTTTCACTGCTCTCTGGGGCTCGATTAAAAGCTTTAGATGACTTTTGTGATAATCAGCAACTTTTACATTTACACAGTGCCACATGACAGCTGAAACAGTATTCATTTGCTTATTCAGAACTCTGATCTTTTTCTAATCAGCTGTCAAAAATTAAGTGCCCTATGGTTGTGGAACCAAGTAATCAGTAAATGGCAGAAAGTTAAGGAGTTTAAAGCATATTCAGCACTGGTATTTATAATACAACTCCTTGACTGTATAAAATATCCACTGTTTTTCTTGCTCAGGTTATGTTTCCTGTCTTTGAAAACCTGCAGGGCTGAACTTTCTTGGCCTGCATAATTTGTACCCACACAGATCCTGCCCTTAGGTACTGGAGGGCAGGTGTGTACTGGGATTTCCAGATTCACGAGCATGAGTGCTGCAGCCACTGCAGGATTGTAGATGTGTTCAGCACAAAGGTCTGACTCTCCCTGTGCCCCCAGGTCCAGAATTCGGAGGGCAGAAGAACTGTGTTTACATTGGCATGGTCACAGAGGATCTGGATGTGGCAGAGTTGGTTGAAACTATTGCAGCAACAGGCAGAGAAATCGAAGAAAATTCAAGAGTATGTATTAATAACTCACAAAATATTGAAGTACCTTTTTTTCTCCCCTTTCATATTGGCTTCAGGACGTGGTTTTGTTCATTGTGAAAGTAAATGTTGTGCTTGCCCACAGGAGTTTTAATTACTGTGGAAGGAATAATCTGTGTCTACATACGGAGAATCATGGATTGTGATATTGTAAGGATGTCTGGGTTTGTGTTGGTGGTCCTGTGTGCAGTAGTTCTAATGAAAAGCTTAGTAGTACTGAAATAGCCTCATTGTATCATTCAGATTTTTAACTGTCAAAAAACAAAGGTGAAGGTGTAGGTTGATTGTGAGCTGGTGTTTCTCTTCACTGCTAGGAGATTCTTTACATACCAGCCTTAAGATAAGACTGTGCTCTAAAATGTGTAAAAAACTTTAGATTGGTGTCTTAAACCCAGAAATTAAAAGTTACCTATTGAAGTAATAAAGCTGATATACAACTCCTGTTTGTCAAAGCATTTACCTGAATAGAGTTCTCCAAATGTTCTCTAAAATAGAATTCCTTAGTGACCTGCATTACATCTGTCCCTTCATTCTGCTAGTGTTGGGCATTTAATTTTCACACCTCAAAAATAAATAGAACTTCAGAAATCCTTTGCCTATTTCTGCTCATGGGAATGTGTTGATTATGGCAATAAATTTTTTTCTAGCAGTGACTTCCTGCCCACTCTTGACTCCCTGTGCTGCTTGGAGGGTGACATGAGGAATGCTTTGCCTGTAGAGCCCCTTCAGTTTTTTAACTGTTGTAGTGGGGAGGCTGTTCCTCTCCTGAAGGTTCCAGGGAGGAACATAGTGGAAGGTGTAGTCCTTGGAACCAGCTACAGTAAATCTGTGGATCTTCACTGTTTGATCCAAAGCTGGAAAGCAGAACCCATTTGTGAATGCCCCTTGCCCTGCTCAGATGAGGAGGGTTGGTACAAGAGGGAGGATTTTAGAATAAACCCACATCAGTGCAGCCTGCCCCGAGGACATGCAGTAAAGGCACTGAAAGGCAGAACCAAAGCTGAAGATAAACACCTTGACTGGGCCAGAAAACACAGTTGTTCTTCCTGGTACTCTGGATTCCACCCCACTGCCCTCCCTCCTGTAGCCAGGGAGTACCAGGGGTATTGAGCTGCCATGGGGGTCAGTTCCTGGCTGGCTTCTCCCCCAGGGAAAAGGAGCAGCTTCCTCTTTGTCCTTTTATTAGCTGATAGTAACACAAACTTTTGGCATTTTGGAGGAAGGGCCTGTCTTTGTGTAATATTAAAACCAACATCAATATATGGAAATTGGCATTTGTCTTGCACAAAGACGTAGCTTCTTGGGTTTGTTCATTCCTTGTCCCTGCAGCTGTCCCAGTAAACTGCCTGCCCTTTGCAGTATAAAACAGCTGGTGCTGGCCTGGGTTGCAACAGGATCAGTGGCAGTTGTTTATGAGAGCAGAAAAACAACGTGAACCTACAGGCTGACACGTACCTTGTTACTGTGAGGCTGATTTAAGTCTTGGGTGCTTCTAGGAACCAAAATGTACTCTATAAATTTAAACATTCTCTGCAGACATTCATCTGAGGAACATTTATATGCTAAGCAGGTCTTCCAAGAATTTGGGTCACAGGCTCATTTCTAAGTGTTAAAAAAAAAAAAGTACCATTCCTGTTTAAAATTACATTATTTCCCCTGGGTTTATGTGTTAAAAATCCTGCAGTCAGCATGTACATGCTTTAATTTATAGTCATAATGAAATAGAGATTGTCACATACTGTCTTAAATTAGAAAAATATCTGACTACCCTGTCTCCATCCTGAAAACCTGAACTAAAAAGACAATTTCAAGTCCAAATAATATATATTCCTTATTTCTGGGTTTTATTAGCTGTTGGAAAACATGACCGAAGTTGTTAGAAAAGGGATACAGGAAGCACAGCTTCAGCTTCAGAAAGCGAATGAACAACGGCTGCTGGAAGAGGTGAGGCCACAAACACCAGCCCTGTGGTGCCTTGAGGTAACTCATCCCCTGGGGGGCTCTTCTCACCAGTGTTGGATTGTGCTTTGCAGGGGCTGCTGCGACAGATCCCAGTGGTGGGCTCTGTGCTGAACTGGTTTTCTCCCTTCCAAGCCTCGCCCAAGGGAAGGACGTTCAATTTGACAGCAGGTAGGGCTCGGGGCACCTGCAGCTGTGTCCTGCTGGCACTGGGACTGTTCAGTTCTGTACTGAACTGCAGCACACGTTCCCGTGCTGGTTTGATCATGAGTGATCATTTGATCATAATCCACCCTCGGGATGTACATGAACATGCTTTGCGCTATTTCTGTAACACCCAGGAAGAATCTTCTACTCTCTCTTGTACAGTTTACATTTTGTTCTTGCGTGTTTAATCATGTTAAAAAAAGCCATGATTGATAGACACTGGCATTTATTAATAGAGGAATCATTTCTGTGACCTCTGGCTGCATATGCTGCAAGAGTTTGGGGGTAGCTTGGCCTCAGCACATTGCTCCTCACATGAGTGCACGTGCCTCCTCTCCCGTGCCTCCAGGGCACTCGTTCTGCTGTGCCTCTGAACAGGATGTCTGCCTGGAATCCTGGTTTAGGATGGCACCTGGCTGTTGCCATCCTGATAAGTGCTAGTCTGTGTGCTAAACTGCATGTCCAGCAATTGGAGGACAGGTTAAAGCCAGCTGGGAGCTGGCATCAACTGGGCTGTGTGGGAAACAGTAGTAAATGGAATGGGGCAATGTGAAAGACTATTACTTTACTCTCAGATTTGTAGTTTGTGTCTGGGGATGTAGAAAGAGCTGCCTGTAAGCTTTTACATCAGTGAGACCAATGTACCAACATAATACTTCCTGAAATTATGAATTTTCACTGTGGAAGTACTGTGGCAGTCATAGGAATGAATATTCCTGGGCTCAGCAGTGTTTGTCACACCCAGGACAGTGGCCCACTGTCTGTGTGTCTGTATCCTGCAGGGAAAGCTTCCTGCTGTGCTCTGTGCCTTCGTGACTCTGGATGCACCAACTGGCAGGTTCCTAGAGCAGAGAACAGCCCATTCCCCTGGGAATGCTGACCCTGCATGGCTGGACACCCCTCCCACGTGCACTGCTCCATGGTTGCAGCTGGGAAGGTGTCACATGCCCAGGGCAGGAAGGAAGTGGGATTACACAGTGTTGTCAAATGAGGGTGAGGGGAAACTTGATTCACTTTTGATGTCTCAGCACTTGTGTCCCTGGGTCCTCAGAAATGCATCACCCCCATGTGACAGTTTGAACTCACACAAGCACTGCAGTTTCAGAAGTAAGTTTTAGTCCACTTTTACTTTTTTTAACCTACAGGCTCTCTGGAATCCACAGAATCTATGTATGTATCAAAGGCCCAAGGAACAGGCAGCACTCCACCACCAACTCCCACTTCCAGCTTTACAAAGCAAAGACTTCCTGGTAAGTTTTTGAGTTTTAGAAATTAAACTTCCCTGACACAGGAAGACCCACGTGATTTCCATTTTTCGTAACATCTGGAACTAGAGTTCATCTTCTAGCACCTTAAAAACCGTAAGGTACACGTGGCATAGAACACTGCCCCAAGCTGTTTTCTCCCCACATATATTCTTCTTGGGACTACAGGAAGTTGTCCCATTAATTGACAACTGCCCATGAAGTCTGGAATCTTCCCTCTGGAATATTATGAGGTTATTGAGCTTTAAAAATGAGCAGGTAAACGAGCCAAGAGTTTTATTTTAAATAAAAGCATAAGGACATGTAGTCATGTACTGCAGCAACTGCATTTCTGTTGCTACCAAATCTTTTGTGGCCAAAGGCAGTCTGAGGTGAAGATCCGTTAAATCCATGGCACTCTCTGCATAGTTGTATTAGTAATTAATGCTGATTAGCCTGGGAGGAAACCCAGTTTTAACTCACCTTTTGGGCTGCTGGCTTCCAGCCTATGACTTTCAGTGCAGTTTTTTAACCTGGAATGATTAGAGTTTGTGTGCAGGCAGCTTGGCTTCAGCTCAGTTTTATCCGTCTCTGCGCACACAGGATACAGTAACAGGTGCTATCACTTTGCAGACCTGTCTGGGTCTATGTTCAGGGTCCAAAGTAGCACACAAACAAAACCTACTCTTCTGCTGTTACAGAATTCCAATACTTGCTTTGGAAACTGAACTTGTGCACACCACTGTTTGTATTTGCTGCCTTCATGGGTACTGTATGCTTCAAACACTTCACAGGTCAGAAAGCTTTCAAAAGGTCTCTGAGAAGCTCTGATGGGTTCAGTGAGACCAGTTCCATCAGCCATTGTGATGACCTGGACAAGATGGATCAGAGACCCCCAAATCTCTCCCCTGGCCAAGAGCAAGGACCTTTGGAGATGGAAAGAGCAGAGGAGCAGGAGGTGGTGCAGGCAAAGACAGACACTGAGGACGTTCACAGTGACAAATCACCACCAGACTGCAGCAAGGTAGAGGACCAAGTA
This sequence comes from Melanocharis versteri, assembly GCA_013397845.1. NCBI lineage: Eukaryota > Metazoa > Chordata > Aves > Passeriformes > Melanocharitidae > Melanocharis > Melanocharis versteri. Next base: position 884,938 of record VZTG01002323.1, on the reverse strand, counting down.
AGTCAAAGATAAAATCCAGAGTGTGGATTTCAGACTGTGCCGAGGAAGCCCCTTGCCCAGGGAGGCAGGGTGGTAATGATGCATTGAAAATGTGAACAGTGCCACACACAGTACAGTAATAACTACTGTAACTTATTAACTGGGATTTTGCACAAATATACATTCCCTCCCCTGGGACAGAGATCTGTCTTATTGTACACTTGTTACAGTTGCTTTAATCCTTTCCATGTCGGTGTCACCAAAGCTGTAGTGAAATTTATTAAGTGCTCATGAACGTTTGTAAAAACACTTGGCAGTTACCCTTCCTGCAGGAATCCACGCATGACAACAGTTGCTAACTAACCATTCAGCCATGCACATGATGAAAAATACAGTGGCACCCAATAATTATAAAATTGTCTTATGTTACTATACTTTATAAAAAACAAACAACTGCCAGTTGTTCACCTTTTTAGTATTTCAAATTCAGTTTAGCCTCTCCTGCAAAACACCTCCTGCAGTCACCCTAGTTCTGTGCTGCTTCTTTTCTGTTACCTTGCCCACCCCCTGCCCAGGAGCCGTGGGGTGGTGGGCACTGGGGAGGGACAGGTGTCCTGTGGATGGGAGTCACTGAGGAGCACTGGGTCACCACCCCTTTGTTCCTGCTCTCGTACCACTTCACCCCCCAGCCATGGCCCTGGCCATAGTGGGACTGAGTTAATGAGTTTTCAGCCTTCTAGAAAGCAATAGTGCCTCTGCATGCCTGGCCAGCGTCCTGCTCCTGCCCTGGGAAGGAGCACAAGGCACCGTTCCTTTCCTTTGCACGGCATTTACACACCAAATACTGAACATGTTCATGCAGTGTAACTGGAGTTCTTTCTGTTGTGTATTTTTAAAGATAGTTGTAGTAAAGCTTGAAAAACCAATACATTTGTGATGGTTTCGACACTTATTTTTTGAGTAACAGTAACTTACCTATGGTAGGAATTGTACAGAGTTGAAAGAAATTATTTAGGTTATTTACATACAGCACAACTTCAGAGTGTCTGGGACTACTTAATGCACAAGCAAAGCTTTGAATGAATCAAAATCCCATGTGTACAAGTGTTTTCCCCCAAATCATCTTAATCACTTCACTGCAAACTTTCAGAGCCTCTTGTGGAAAAGCCATCTTTGGCAAGACTTGCTTTCCCCAGGTAACCTGATGGTGATACAAACCCTCCCCTCACTCTAGAACTGGATCCAAGTACTGCAGTTTGCTCCATTTGGGTTTTTTCCTCCTTCCCTTTCTCCCCCCCCCCCAGGTATCCCTTAACACCATAATGACAGTAGCAGTAGTGGGACTTACTTTGATAATCTGCAAAATTTTAGAGTTTTGAATTGTACTGGCACCTGATTTGAGTCTCAGCTTCTGAAGCCTGCAGTGCTGGGATGCCATGAACAAGGTTAATTTTGCTGGGGTAATTTTGGGGTAATTTATGTAAATCAGTGCAATTTTTTCTAAAGTGCAAAAGCAATTAAGTTGACTAGTCTTCCTCCTTGGTTTCTTTGGTGCAATGAAGTATGTTAACAAGACTGATTTGTTGGGGATAAAAGTTATCCCCACAAAGATTAATTTTTAATGTTTTTATATTTGGAAATGTTAAATCAGTAGTTTTGTTGGAATGAGCTTCATTCTTTAAATACTTACCTGAATGTTTCAATAAAGATTCTTCAAATTATTACTCTGGAATTAAGTTATTGTTGAAGGACATTTCCCTACATTCCAGCAAGCTCTTTCTTTCCCTGTGTGTGCAAAATCACTTAACGAAGTGCACACCAGTGCAGTGACTCACCTTGTCAGTCTCCAGCATTGCCACCTCTCTACCTGTGCCCATCAAATTACTGCACTGGAGCGACAGAACCTCAGCAAAGCCAAATTCTTACTTCAAAGAAACTCTGATTTCTACATAAGTAATGCAGAAAAAGCAAGTTACTTCTATCAAAATATTTTTATTTTGAAAAGCATAGGAACAATGGTATTTGTGACCAGCAATATGCTATTTGCAACAAATTGCTCTTCTTGCAAGATTGCATTTCCCTAAAGTAGTGGTGGGGGTTGGTTCCAGGTTAGATTTTGTCAGAACAAACCTGTTCCCACAACCCTTCTTCATTTTTTTTGTAGATGCGAGGTTTCCTGTCAGGGAACAGGGACCGAGATGGAAATGGATGTTCTTTCAGAAATGTTAATGTAGATCTAATGTGGGAAACAAAGTGGGGGGGCTCAGCCAGGGGCGACGTGGAAAGGTTCTGAAAAAGAAGATGGGAGCAAGAACTGCTTGACACTCAGAATACAATGTTCTCATTATCCTGCCCTTCTAGAAGGTTATTCCCCACCCTCCCAGGGACAGCAGTGCACTGGAAAAAGTTTTAACAGAATACAACATCCCTCCCTCTACTCAACTAGAAGGCAAAGAAAAAAAAAGCTAGATTCAGGTACCTGTAAAATCTGTGCATCATCTTGTTCCAACCAGAAATCCACGTGTGGGAAAGGCCCCCAGAAATAAGGCCCAATCCGGAGTTGTTCTGTCTTTGCGTCGTAACTCATGGTCAGCTGTAACAACACAGGGAGGCTGCAGAGGCAGCCAGGGCTCACCCAGACCAGGGGCCTTCCCCTCAGTGTGGCCTGGCCCAGGCACACAGGGCCAGCTCAGCCCTGCTCTGCTCCCCCCCAGCTGCACTGACATTCCCCAGCTACTCCGGCAAACACAGCAGGAAATGGCAACAACAAACCCAGAGCCCAAAGACAGAGAGCTACCAAAGGATTTTTTTCCTCAAACTTTGTATGTTTCACTGCCCTTAAGTGGTCTCCCCTTCCCATTTTCCCCATTACTTTTACTCACTGGTGCTCCTGTTAAAACATGGGCTGAACGCAGATCCTCATCCGGCCCTTTTTCTGGGAAGGTGGCGGGGAAAATCTCTGCTGTTTTAACATTCACAGCTGGTAGGAAATAGAGATTAAATACAGTAAGAATCAATTGTTTCAAGGCACCTCTTTACAATGACCATGTCCCCAACAAAACCGCGTTGCAGAACTGCAGAACCCATCACACACTTGTATTTCTCAGACCCCAAGCCTGTAACAGCACATTTCTACTTCATTTCCTTTGGCAGCATTTCAATATTCCAGAGATGAGTGAACTAATTAGAAAAAACACTGAGTAATCAAAGAGAAGAAAGTTAAATTCTAAGCATAAATTTAGTGCAGTAGCTTGATGTTGATAAAATCCTAAGTGCAGTTAAAGGAAAAAAAATCCGCTTGCATTTGTACACGGCATCTCCCCAGCTGTGGCACCACAAGAAAAGTGTTTTTACCTACGCCTCTGACAGCAGCGTGTAATTTTTAGGGTGGACTTTACTCAGCCAGGGGAAGCAGACCATTTACTACTGGAATCTGAAAAGCAATCCAGTTAGCAAAAGAAAATTCAATTCTAATCTAACTAACTCACCTATTCCATAAATGATTGGAAAGTGAATATCCTGTTCTTCTCTGTCATTTAGTTCTGTAAGGAAGAAAAAGTCAAACTTGTAGGGCTTTGGATGTTAGTCTGAGCAGCATTTATTCAATTGTATGTTATTGGAGAGCAACAGACGTGATGTTGCATAAAGGCAGAAAAAAACAAGGAAGCCTAAAAGAAATATGGAAAAGAAGGTAGAGGACAGTAACAACACACGTGGGATGTGGAGCTGTCCAGTAACAGAACAGCCAGCTCCAGCCAACTGCCCCTGCTTCTGCATGGACAATTTACAGGGAAAAAGCACCATGCAAAACAACCATGATGCCAAGGTTCAAAGATGTGAGTCAGCGACACCTCTGACATGGGAAGAGGATGGAAATGTGACCTCAACATGATACGAGGAAAAGGAAATTACTCCTCCATGTGACATCACACACTATGAACTAACTGAAGTTTATGAATTCAATGGACCCTGCGGGAAGGCAGGTCCAGCAGCCCAGCAGAACAAAGGTCCATAAGTGCCCTTCTCAATTGCAAGATATCCACAGGTACAGAGCCTGTTCCTTGGGATAAACGTGCCAATGACCACGAGTTGGTTGCAGTGCAGCAGCAATCCCCCCTGCATTGGCTCTCTGACATCACCACACAGACACCAGCAGTAAAACTGAAAATTACACACCATTATGGAGGACTTGTGCTGTCCTTTCTTACAGAACACAGAAAAAGCCATGCGTGAGAAGCCCTCTGCCCTTTGATTTCAGGAAAGGTACCTCCAAACCCAAGGGAACATTTTCTTACCAGTTACACAGAAGGTCACTAAATGAACATCCTCTGGCTGGAGATCAAACGCTCCTGCGGTGACAAGGGCAGCAAAAATGTCAGTGAGTGGTGGCAGGGCAACACAGCACACAGGGTTCTGCACATTTGCTTCAAACTAACAGGAATTTAAGAGAGGAGCCATTTGTAACAGCAAAAATCTGCTGAAGATGTGCTCTGCCACTTACTCCTCCTACTGACACTGGTTTAGCTCTGACATCACGTCAGCCCTGCTCTAGTCTACTATACATTTAGCAGATTATATTTAAACGTTTTTTCCTAAAATGTTACACATATAGTGAACAAACCCAGTGCTTCATTAACTGTAAATTAGTTCTGCCTTTCACCATCCCAAACACCAGAAAAAAAAAACAACCTCTTTTTTTTGAAGTTCTGATAGCAATACAGCATAATTGATTCAAATTGTACCTTGATGCACGAAGCTCAGAAGGTTAAAATAGGTTAACCAAAATACTTTATTCTGCACAGAACTCTCACATGACACATAATACACATCAGGTGTGTTTTGCATTAGACAATTCCAAACAATAATTAAATTTTACCTCATCACATTAAGGTATGAACTGAATGGTAACTAATGGAGTCATCCACATGTACAGATTTGGAGAGTGACAACACTTGCCCAAGATCCCACAGCACATTAGCAGGAATGGAGCCAGGAATCAAAGCCCTGCTGAACTGCATCCAGCTCTCCACAGCCGAGTATGAGCCAGGGAGAAGTGACAGGATCAGACCCTGTGGCCCAGGCACTGGCCATGGGCAAGCCCCAGCAGTCCAACCCCTCTCCACACCAAGTTCTCAGGCAGAGAAAAAGACCCTTCAAAGTGAATCCACATTTCTTTCCAGTAAATGACTGGGGACTCAGATTACCAACTCTACCCAAATCCAGCCAGAACTATTTTTTTTTGGACATGAGAGTGGAAAAAACGTGAACTTACTAAGAAGCTGATTAGTAAGTTTTTGTGATAACTGCCTATCATCATTGAAACCTCCAACTAGGTGCACTTCCAGCCTAACAGAGATGGAATAACAGGAAACAGCAATTAAAAAGACATCTCAAAATGAATAGCTTAAGAAAATAATCCCCAGCCCAAATTGCAAAGCAATCATTAGAGAAGCCTCACTCATTACAATCACATGCACCAAGCTGGTTTGCATTACACAGCAAGTTATGGTAATTCCATTCTGAAAACTTAAGGGATCGCCCAGGAAATGGCACAGGAAAAAGCTTGAAGAGGCATTAAATACATGCAATTCTATCCAAGGGGTATCTCTGACGTCAGCACCTCTGGTTTGGACTGAACTTTGTAATCACCTTTCAGTTCTCAACAACGGATTAATTAAACTTGAAGATTTTTGTTCCCCAGACCTCCTCACAACTATCCTGGACCATGCAGCAGGGTTCTTCTCCAAGCAGTGTCTATGTAAAGATAAGTCCTTACAAATCATGAATCTAAGCTCATGAGCTAGCTTTTGTTCATACCAAACTACAGGGGCAAAAACCTCCACATCCAGAAAGAAGCTTGTCTGCTAAATTCTGTTTCAGAGCTTTTACTCATTGTCCTGTCCTCCACACTCCTTTTTTTTTTTAATGTGGACTTAGAAAATTCCCTGATGGATTGTCAGATGCAGAAAGAATTTACAAAGTCAACACTCTGAAGAGAAAAATAGAATATAAACCAAAAACCAGTTATATGGAAAATTTTGCAAATCTGGAACAAAAACTAAATGGAAAACAGTAAACACAAACCTCATGGTGGCATTTTACAGAGACACTCTTCAGAACAGAACCGTGCTTTAAGCGACTGCTAAAAATACCCCCAAAATCATCATCAAAGAAGGAATTTTCACTTTACATGCGGCTGCTGATCAAGAAGTATTTCCTGCACAATTCCCTTGTCTGAACCCCACACAATCACCTCAGAATTCCCCACCACACGAGCTGCAGTAAGCTTTGAGAGAAGCAGAACACAAGAAAGGAGCAGAGCTGACCTGCCACAGCCTGTGGAGCTGGAGAAGGACTTCACTGAGCTCATGATGAGCGACACCTCGGCCTCGGTGTCGGAGCCGTCGCAGTGCGTCAGGCACGTGGCTCCGCTGCCTGGGGAAGGCACAGAAGGCACAGGGCCTCAGTGACATGGCACCAAGAGTGGGAGTCCCCACTGCTGCGGGGGACAGCTGCCCCACCTCTGCCTCGCCTCCCCTCAGCACAGCAGCCTCCAGCAGGGGACATGACAGGCTGAGGCAACACCCTCTGCGTGGGCCATAACGAAATCACAGCTCGTGAGAGGGGTACAAGAGCCCTCTTAACAGGACCAGGCAGAAATCCAGGCACACAGTGAGGATCCTTCCACCAATTCTACCTCTGCAACGCCCAAACCCTGCGCTGCCAGGCTGCTGGACACAGCCCAGGGCTGCAGTGCCACTGCCACTGGCCACAGGTGCAGAGCAAGTTAAAATCTCACTGAGCAAAGACAACACTGAACCTCTCACACTAAACACAACAACTCTCTGAGCGAGTCTTTAGTTAACACATTATGCGACTTTTGGGGATTCGGGTTTATACTAATGTAACTGCAGTTTATTTTATTAATGCCACATAAACCAGTACTAATTCCTTACTTCAGGGGTACAGGCTTTGCTCTGAACATCCTCGAGAGATACCTGTGTGTCGGAGCACAACTATGTGGCAGGTAGTGGCATCATCTGATCCAAGAATGGAAACAGAACCTATTTTAAAGGAGGAAAACACTTTAAGAACTCAGCTCTCACAACCACTGCTTCAGCACAAGAAGAAATGTTTATGCTCCTACACACCATCTTTAGGGGTAGTCACTGCAAACTCTCTCTGCTGGACATAGAGAAGGCCTTTGGGTTCCACGATCTGAGCAGGCTGACTTCTCAGAAGTTTTGCCTTTTCCTAAAGATAAATGATAACAGATACTACAGTGGCTGAATTCTCAGGTGCATCCATTACTTCACAGAAACATCACCTCTGTAAAGCAAAGGGACTCAGGTCAGAGAGAAACACATGTACTTTGTATTACAGAGTATTCTGAATTTTGAAAGTTTTTTGCTTTCCTGACACTTATCAAGTTAATAGTTAAATCCCATCATTCCAGAGACAAACAAAACACCTTTCCCTATTATATGGACCATAAAATGGAGGCACAATAAAAAGCATTTGGACTGGGCAAAGATTATATTAGATAATACTAGAACTGATCTTGGAAGTTTAATCAGAACAGGAAACTTTTCAAATACAGAAGTTTCAGTCTTCTACTGCCATAATCCAGAATATTTATTTAGCACTTATCAAAATATTGTCGTTTATTAGCTTGATTGGTGTGTGGAAAACCCGGATTCCTAGGCTATGACTACTGCAGTGCTTCATCACAGACCTGCTGGGGACGAAGTGAATTTCCATTCTGGGCTCAAAAAACACTTCACAGCTTTATCAAATTTGCCCTGGTGTTCTGCATCTCAGGGTCTGTTAAAAAACACCTTCTGATGGGAAACAGCTCCACAAGCAGCTCTGCTCACAGTCTCGGCTCGCACTCCGCCATTAAGATTGCAACATTTATACCCTGGAAACAAGGTAAGCACGTTCCTCAGAGCACCCACCTCGACTTCTATCGCCAGGTTTTGTTATTCAGCGCACAACGACCGCGCCTGGCGCCGCCGGGGAAACCCCACCCGCATCCCCACCGCTGAGCTCCTCCGCGGACACCGCGTTATTGTTTTCCATCGCCCCGTGGTTCTCCGCTCTNCACCCCATGGTTCTCCGCTGTCACAGCGCAGAGAACCCGCCGGGTCGGTGCCAACCCTGCCGCGGGCCCGGGCCGCTTTAGCCCGAGGCCGCCCCGCTCCGCCCGGCCGCAATCCCCCGGGCACCACAGCAGCGCGGGCCTCGCCGGGCCCCTTCCCGCTTCCCTCACCTCCAGCTGCGGGTGGGCGCGGATCATGTCCCCCGTGGGCCGGGCCAGGTCGACCCGCGCTCCGTTAACCAGCAGCGGCATCTCGGCGAGCGGCGCGCCCGGGCCCGGAGGCGGCACCGCGCTCCCTCCCCAGGCCGCGCCGGGCCGGGCTGG
>VZTG01002323.1:862727-876409 GCA_013397845.1 Melanocharis versteri | reverse complement strand
GGGCTGGGCACGGGGGGAACGGGCCCGGGGCTGGGAACGGGCCCGGGGCTGCGGCTGGGCACGGGGGAAACAGGCCCGGAGCTGCGGCTGGGCGCGGGGGAACGGCCCTGGGGCTGGCGGAAACATGCCCGGGCTCGGCGGCCCCGCCTGATGGTTTTACCACGGTAACCTTGCAGAGATTCCCCGCCTCTGCGGGACTATCCGTAAGTTGTGGAATGAAATAATAACAGTCATAAAGCCACAGATTTACAAATCGCTGAATTACTAAGGTTGGAAAAGACCTCCGAGATCATTGAATTCAACCTCTGGCCGAACACCACTGTGCCAACTGTGCCATGCCACTGAGTACAGCATCCAGCCTTTCCTTAAACGCCTCCAGGGACGGTGACTCCACCACCCACCTGGATAGCCCATTCCAACGTCTAATCACTCTTTCTGTGAAGAAATTATTCCTAACGTCCAACATAAACCTCCCCTGGCACAGTTTAAGGCTATGTCCCTTTGTCCTATCACTGGGTGCTTGGGAGAAGAGGTTGATCCCCACAACACCATCCTCCACTCCAACAACAACTATAAACATTTTCAGACAATCCCAAAGACAACTGTTTTTCCTTATAGACCAGGGTTTTTTTCTTCCAGAAAAATAACCACGGTAGCAGCAGAGTTAATTCACCCTGCAGGGAATGTGGACAGCCAGGCACCCAGACAACCCACAGACAGTAAGTGCCCAGAACCCCAGCACAGCCTTGCCATCCATCCTCACCGAAGTAAACTGTCCCTGGAACTGTTCCAGGCCAGGCTGGACTGGGCTCTGAGCAAACTGGTCTGGTGGAAGATGGCCCTGCCAGTGACAGGGTGGTTGGAACTACATGATCTTTAAGGTCCCTTCCAACCCAGGCCATTCTATGACTTTATGATTCTATACCAGAATAAATGCTTTCTTCAAAAGATACATGGGATTTCTCAGGTGAGATGAAACTGGACCTCGGGATGAGCATTCCTCTCCCAGCTGTTGGTATTTACAAACTCTCTTTAGCAAAACACCTGCACCCGCCAGCACACCTGCCTGCAATTACACTGAGCAAACCAGAGCTGTCACAGCAGAGGTTCCAGAAACACTAAAACAAGTTAAAACTCTGCAACTTCAGTACAGACAGGTCAATGCCTGCACATTATACTTATGGTTTGTTTGTTTTTTTGCTGTTAATGATACGTGGAAGCTCCTAAATCACATACCTGGTATTACAACTGGGAAAGTTTGACACAGCCTCATTTTGGAAGTAGTATCTGAAAGGCATCTTCCAAAGGATGTTTTCCTTGCTGTTGCTCTGAGGGTTCTTCCATGCCAGGAGAAAATGCAATCATTTCAGACGGAAATCTACTGTTTATTACTCAGGACTGACAATAAAGAGGACTACAATTAAAACCAAAACCTCTCAGTTTATACAATGATGAACAGATCCACTGATGCACTTCGCAGTATCATCCCCAAAACTAATTTCTGCAGTCTGTCAGAATGAACACCCCGACTTTGAGAAGTCAGGCTACACAGAGGGCACCTCAGTTACATACAGAGATGTGGTTTTCTCAAGGATGTTAAGAATTGCACTGTTTGCATCAAACTTTATTGGCTCTAAATAAAAATGTTGCTTTGAAAGCCTCAAGTTCAGATTCTAATGAAGGGCAATCAGAGTTTAGTCCCAAATGCATAAAATTTTCAACTAAGTGTTACACAAATAACATTTTTTCCCCATTGTTTATATTCTTACTCAAATCTAAAAGCCAGCAACCATGAAAAGAAGACAAGAAACCTCTGTAGAGAAACTCTACACTGACTGACAGATACATGGACAACACAAGGACATCACTGACACCATCACTTCCTTTCCACAGGGGAAGATTTTTTTTTTCTATTTTCAGCATTCACATATAGATTTCAAATCTGGCAAATAAATACCTGTCTCAGAGCGCTTCACAAGCACCCCAAAGAAAACTATCTACAAATAATACATTCAGCTACTCCCTCATTTTCAACACTTCCAAAAACCATCACTTTTACATGTCTGAACTTTCCTAGCTGGGAAAGGTGTGTGTCAGCTGCAGATTTCAGGAGGGATAATGCTTTCTGCCTGTGTACACTTCCCATTAGCAAGCGGCTTCACCAAGCATGGTTCTACAGACAGGAAAAGCTGAAGAGATGTGTGTAGAAGAACCACTGCCAAACTGGATTCATGCCCTGCCTATTGAGAGATTACACCATTACTCTGAAACCAATTCAAGAAGAGTCATCAGAGTCAGAACACTGATAGTGGAATTCTGGCCCCCACACAAATCTGCAGGAAGAAACACCAGAATTTCACCCCTGATATATAAAACCCTGTAGGGAAACATTAGTAAACAAAGTTTTGAAGAGTCAGAAAAAACTATTAAAAAAAATCCTTCTAAGTCATAAAAACCATTTCAATGTGAAATTTGTAAAATATCACCCTACTTATTCTCTAAGCTTTTCTAGCAACATATGACTTTAATATAACATATCTGTAGAAATCTGATGACTAAGAAACAGTAATTTTTCTTAAATGTAGTTACTTAAACATTTGCCAGTTTGGAAAATTGAGCTCAAGTCTCTTTCCAGAGCAAAACATTGCACACAATTTTCAACCTTTTCCCTTCTGGTTGTCCATGTCACAGTGGGTACGGCACGTAACAGTCTGCAGGGGAGCCAATGCTGCTCACAGGGCTCCGTGTGTTGGACTCGTAAGAATTTGGAGCAATTTCAACCACACCATCATTTTGAGGAGTTTCTCCTTTCAAAAAGTCATCGTCTTCATCTTCAGAAGTACCCTGCAAAAGTTTAAAAGGATCAGTGGGAGGAGGAAGATACTGTCAAATCTTAATAGAGACCTGAATTTACACTATGATTGTCATGATCAGTTGGAATGGTAAGAGAATTCGATGTACTCTGATTATGAAATATGGGAACTAAATCACATCTACAGGGTGGATTTCCCAGTGACATCATCATGTCCATTTTCTCAGCACATTCATAAAGCTTTCACACGGCTCCTGTGCAGCAGAAGAGGGAAAAGTGCTCTCAAGGCAAGAATGGATGAATTCCTAAAGCTTCCAGACTTCAGTCACAGTTTCCCCTAACTCTTATCTGCTTAAAAAAATACTCTGCAATAAAAGCAGCTGATAGCAGATAGCTGAACTGTGTTTGGATTAGGGAAGATTACCTTTTTAATAGGTTTCTTCAGATTCTCAAGATCTTCAGCACTCAGCTCTTCCCAGAACTGATACATAGGATCAATGGTCTTCTTTGATCTGAGAGAGGAAACAAAGCACAGAATGAGTTACTGTATTCACTGTAGGGGTACATTTTAATTTAAACCTTTGACAATCTGGTTAAAATGTGGAACATGAAAGGTACTAAGGATCAGGGAGGAAAGTGAACAGCAGAAACACTGACAGTTTCCTACAGGTTGTATTCATTATTTTCTAGAAGGCACAGAGGAGTTGTTCACTTTTCAATTCTACCTTTTGAGTATGTAGGGGTCAAAGGGGAAGAAGCTGTCGAGGGGGTTGGTGCAGGTCTGCACAAGGTCCCCCCCGGTGCCGCTCCGCACGACGGGGATGAACTGCCTGTTGTTCCTCTCGATGATCGTGTAGCAGAACACCAACTGGTATTTCCTGTAAAAAACAGAATAAAGAAAAGATAAGCACTTCCAGCACACCCAAAGCAAGAATTTCAGATGGATGGTATGAAAGCAGAAAGTTATTTTTTAACAAATATCACTTCTATCTTCCATTTTCCAGCCGATACTAGGAGTTTGCAGGACAGTCACAACGTAAGGAGTCTGTTCTCTTCCTCTAAGCTCCTACAAACTTTGTTCCAAGTACAACCACACTGGCTCCAACACAAAGCAATCCGTTTCATAGTACTGCAGGATTCCATTGAAACTGAACTAGGAATAAACTTATTGAACCTCGAATATGGGCAGTGTTATGTCTCAGGTAATATTCAATATTGTGCCTAACAAAACCCTGTTCTGGTTTGAGATAGACACAAAACCTGTACCAAGCTGAAACTGAAGTAAATGAGTAGGTACCTGGTAATGGCAGCAAACAAGTTGACAACAGAAGGGATACAAATCTTCAGGGGGTTTAGCTGACACATGACAATGCGCTCAAAATTTAAACTCTGCAGATAGGACAGACCTTCAAAATAAGAACAATTGGTGAATATAGGTTAGATATCATGTAAACTGAACTTACTTTCTAAGAATTTCCGGGGTGACATGCCTGCACTCTGCACACCACCACAGAAACACATCCTAGGGCACTCTCACAGTGGAGGTCTGGCCCTAACACGTGTACAAGCCACCTCGTTTTATTTAGAGCACAACATAAACTTGCCATCAGATGCTTGACTGAATAGACCACTACAAAACATAGCAACAGTAAAACTTCTAATTAATCCTTTCAAACCTAATATACTCACCTTTCCTTAAATTTCCATCCAAAAGTTGTTTATGACGGAAAATAAGTGTATAGAACACTGCCTGACATGTAGAATAGAATGGCCCGTGGAGAGCTACATCACAGTAGGCATTAGCTCCTGTATCCTGATTATCAATGTATTTATGCAACCAGTTCACCAGAAGATCCAGACATGCTTTTACTGTACTGTAATGCAGGGAGAAAAAAGAAGAAGTGTAAAAATAACACCTGAAATGGTGCAGAAAAGATGTTAAACAATTATTCAGGAATCTCAGGGCTTATAAAAACATCAGTAAGAAAATCTCTTTGTAAAAAAAAAGGTTCTGTTATGAGCTTTCTCCTTTATCTCAGCATTAAATGAATCAATAAGCACTGAAAATGCCAAATCAGTGAAAGCACAGGATGCCAGAAGAGATGAATCCATGAACACACAGTAAACAATCAGAATCCTTGGCTACAGGCAGTACAAAGCAATGCCTCCCATGTCCACCAGGTAATTCCAATATCCAACTAACTCCAAAGTCACCACACTCACCCTGAACAGCATAAAAATATAGAATGTGTACATAAAAAACAAGACATTTTAACTCTTCTGTATCAAAATACTAGAAAAAATGATCTCCCTGTTCCAGAGCCTGCATAAAGTGCCTAACAGTGGGTATGAAAAACATCAGATACACTGGGAATCCATGATTGCCTGAAGTCAGCACAACCTACCCATGCTCAGCACTTCTTGGTAAGTGAAGCCCCTAAGAGCAAGTCATGAACCTCAGGATTCATCAGTCTGCATCCTGTATGTGCAAAACTTTCCTGGAAACTTCAAGACAATACTGAACCAGTATCGTTGAAAGGACAAACAAGACTCTTGATTCAGGCTTCCTGGCAAAGCAGTGGGAATAGAAGACCAATTCTGTACTTAAGCTCCACAATAGCATGGATCGTTTGGTTCTGCTCATGTATGAAAACAACTTACACAACAGGAATAAATTTAGCTCTTGCCAAGAAGCTGCCAATGTAACTCCCAGCAGTCTGCCTGATTACTGAAGGATTGTTTGGATCCTGCAGTTTCTTCCAAAGATGGTCTAAAAATGCTTCAGCCAACCCCTGGAAAAAAGATACATAGAAATTTTGAGTTGTTATACTGATGACACTGTTTAAGTGATAGATTCCTAACACTCAATTCCCATAATTTCCATAACCAAACCATTAAAACAATCTACCTATAACTGCAGTAAATAACTCTTCCTACACATGATGGAACAGCACTCATTTCTGTGTCTTTTTCTATACTTAGTTGTAAAAGAAAGAACAAGAGTTTGTTGAGAGAGATGGGAAAATGGAGGGGCGGGGGAACAACAAACAGCAGACACGATTTGCAAACCGAAGACCTAACAGACAGCATCTTTGAGATAGTTTCGGGATGCTGAAGAAACTTGCATCCCATGTCTTGGGTGCAAGAGTCCAAATAATTCTTGTAAAAGAGATCAGTTTTAACCAAGTTTGTTCCTTCACACTCGCTAAGATTCCATCTGTAAATGGTTTATGAACAACATGGGAAGAATAACCATGAAGTAAAAGAAAGGAATAACAGAGAAGGAAAAGAAAGCAAAGATACTAATGAATCCTGATGTACTTGCTATCTTCAGAGTAGAATCACAACAGAAAACAACTGTTTGGTAAAAAAAAACAAAACAAGGATGCAGAAATGACAGAGCATGCCGCATTTTAAAACGAGATTTTACTCACCAATTTAAAGCTACAGATGTAAAACATGAAATACTGTACGTGACATGAAGCATGGGTTGGTAAAATGAGCTTGTCAAAAACAGAAACTAGATCCCGATACAAATCCTTCGTGTTGCTGATGTCAAGCTTGCCTACACAACAAAGAAACAGAACAAAATGAGCCATTTCAGGGTTTGTTTCCTGCCCTTGTGCTGCAGAAGTGGTATTTATATCTTTCTACACTAGTAAGAAAGATGTAAAGAAAAACTGTCAACCTGATTTCTCAGTTTATCTGACATCTAAAAATGCAGGTGTTCAGTTCTACTGCTTTTTAAAGTGGTGTAAATGAAGAATCTCTCTGTGTGAGTGTGCACACATATAAAGCTGCTAGACATGCAAACTTTGCAATAATGTGTTAGCTCAGAAGAGCAAGCAAAAAACACTGAGAAACAAATCACCTGACTTATGTGGAGAAGATGCAGCATAATGGTTTCTAAATATTGTTTTAAATATATAAATCTAAGAAATTTAAACCCTTAATATATAACAGTGAAAGATATTTCTTTCTTTTATTTTTCCCTGTAGGAAAGCAAACTGATCAATGTATCTGGTTATTTTGATCTACTTCCAGTGCTTGTGATGTCGAAAGGATCCATAATTCTAACACTCAAGTAGAGCAAATGATAAAAACATTTGTACCCTACTCCAGTTTGGATACACTATCATATTAATGGAATCAGAATGTCTCCAAGTGAAGACTAAACCTTTGAAGTCCTAACTGTACCTCCCCCAGTAGCTGGGCAGAGGCAGGAATGTGGACTATAGCCTGCTAATGGCAGAGTTCTGCTCTATCTTGCAGCACAGAAAGCAAGAACTCCTCTTACGTCTTTCTTACTGGTTAGCAAAACAACAGATTTGGTTTTAGAGCAAGTGTTCTCACCATCCACGTGGCAAACATCTTTAATATAGGAGAACAGGATGGTCATCAGGATGTCCAGGCGCTCTGCAAGCGGATGGGCCATTCTCTCAATACTGGGAGAGACAACTTTGTTTCCTTTTCTGTCTTCATCTTCCTCCTGGTAGATAAAATGGCACAAGCAGCTTTTAAACACACAAATCACAGAGACAGCAATTACAGGAAAAATGAAACTAAATTTATCTTTCAGCAATATGCTAAAGTTTATTTTTTTTTGCAAAGCAGTATTTCATTACATAGTACAAGCAAATTTTTGCACACTAAGCCAAGTGCCATGAATTCTTTAACTAGCTTTATGGCACAGCTGCTTATGTTTTTACATAATGAAACTGATTTGCTGGATGTACACTGGGTGTTTGCATGAATAAAGTCAATACCCAAGAATACATTTATCATTTGTCAGCTGTTCAGGTTTCAAGAGCAGTGTGCAGTGCAGTAACAACAAATCAATAATAAATTCCTACACTTTGTTCATAGCCTCCTCAGAAGTGATAATTTTACTAAAAAAATTTAATAGAACAAGATGGCCAACCATGTCAAAGAGTCCCTCCTCTGCAGATTTTTCCTCGCTAGCACAGTTATTAGCAGCTTCTTCAGCATCTTCGATATCTTGCTGTGGACTGCTAACCTACAGGTGCAAACAAGAAATTAATCTTTATAAAACCATGACAGTAATATGAAATCGGGTTTTTTATTATTTATATAGAAGACATGACAACATGAGTAAGTTCTTGACTAGATTTTGTCCTTGAGTAAAAAACATTTTAAAGGGAATGACGTGCCATACACGAATGCACACTCCAACCTGCTTGAAACTTCACCTCCCCAACATAAGCTCTCCCCAGACTTTTACACAGTGAGGCAAAAAACCAGGATAATTTACAGTGCTACCCCTCCTGCCTTTTTTTAGGACTGTAATCCTTTTACTTCAAAGAGATGACACGACAAATCAACCACACAAAGGGAAGCACGTTCTCTGCACATTAGTGCCGATCACCACGAAACAGTTATTTGGATTCTGGCAGAGATTTCAGGCAGGGTGTAACAGTACACACCATACAGTTACCCACAGATGTGGGAACATCTTTATCCTGGGAATGGAGTGTAAATTTGGCTGGGTTTAGACTCACAATCACAAATGTATTTTTTGTCAAGCCTAAAATGGAAGCGTATTTAATTTCCTGCTCTGTGGATTTCAACACCGACCTTCCATAAAAAGGTAACAGAGAATAAACTTACATCCAACTTTAGCAGCTTTTCAATAATAAGCTCCAGAATTTGAAGCCTCAGAGTTGGAAGGTACACTGTAACTCTCAGCAGGTTATGGACATAACATTCCTATAACATAAAATTAATTTAAATCCATAATAATGTTAACAGAAAGTCAAATTTCTGCAAAGGACTTCTAGAAAACAAGTTTCTTAATTTCTTATCTAAAGACTCAGAAATAGGTTTAAACAGACTGTTCAATCAAGAACAAGTTAATGTATAAACTAAACATTAACTTTCAGTAGTTAAGCTGTGTCACCATTAACTACTTAACCTGCTATTTCCATGCAAATTCTCCCCACTACCTCTAGATAGAGTGTAAAGATTCTATAAGAAAATGTATTAATTTTCATAGGAGTTTATGTCTAAACTTTCTTTAGGAAAATGAAGTATATGCCCCACTGTATCTAGAACCAGCTATAGTAGAATTGCGTGAAATGAGACCCAATGCATCTTTATTCCAGATTATTATAATCTACCAGCAACAATTCTAAATTGCACAGCTATGCCTCTTCAGCCATTCTGATTATAAATCAAGCAGCTTGACAGACAAGTTTTGTGAGCATGCACGGGCCCACCCATGTGTACACAAATATGTACAAAAGACAACGTTGCAACTTTCATAAAGCAAAAGTGTCAAGTCACTGCATAAAATCAGGCAAAGTGCCCCATTTAAGTACACCATAGCCTATTTGTGAATATGCATTATAACACAACCTTTAATTACATGAGCACATATGATTTTGCCACAGACCATCTTGCTCATTTTTCCACAGGCTTGGTCAGTACATAGAATGCACAGAGAAAGTTTAATGAGAACGTATAAATTGTAAATATTTAACAACAATGCATGGACCATATTTTATTACACTTCATTTGAGCATTGCCCTGAAAACAGCTATGCATTTCTTTACATCTTGTTCCTCACCGAGCTGCTAAGTAAGTAAATAAATCTCCTAACACCATGTAAGAGCTATTATCCCCCATTTTACAGATAGGGAGCTGGTGCCTGAAGTTATTTGGATTAAGACAACAACAAAAACATAAATTGAAAAAAAATGCAAGATATATAAAGAACTTTGGGGATTTTTCAGCACCTGATGAGTTCGAAACACAGCTTCAACTGAACTTAGCTGGAGACCAGGGCTTTGCCTCTCTGTAACATGAAGTGCCAACATATCAAGTTGTAACAAGTAAATATAAAGATCAAACAAGAGCCATAACCTGTCAAAGGTTTCCAGCTTGTTTTTCAGCACACAAGCACTACGCCAAAGCTGTAATAAAACAACTCAGGGCTTTAACTCTACTGGCACTTCGGATTTCGCCTGTAATGTCCATTGTCTCTTGTTTGATTATGAAATCCCCTGTTCCTCTGACAAAGACTTTCCGGGTTTGATAACAAACGAGACAGGTCTCCTTACTGCACAACCTGAGACTCCTCGTCAAAGAGGTCCTGGTGTGCATTGATTAAGAAAGCAATCCTGTGGAAAAGATATGTGGTGATGTCATTAAAGATGAGCACAATGCTTATGCACAAGGAATTCAGAATGCTTGGACAGCCTTACACTGAACAGACACAACCCTATACATGGTTATTATATATATAATTATTATATATATAACGGTACTCTTCAAAAGTCTGCATTGACTGCCATCAAAACAGTTGTAATAATATACAGAAAATGTACACATTTAGAAAAACAGGTGGACAAATCAACAAAAATAGCCACAGCTCTTACCAGAGTTCTTTCTGATTTATTAATGAAAGGAAAGAATTCCACAAGTATTGGCATGAGAAACTGTGGTGTCCTATAATTAATTAAAAACCAAAAATCAGACCTAAAAGTTATTTGCAAATATTGAACTCTAGCACTCTAAAGACATCCTGGAATATGCTTATTTCACAGGAACTTTATTTTAAGGTTAGCAACTGTAAAAAATGTGGTTTGGCAAGGCTCACTGGACAGATAGAATAAGTGGCAAACTTTCACAATGCACTTGTTAGAAGCCAATTCAAATATCGCTATAGAACATAGAAGAATACAGAAGCCACTATCAACACCACTTTTCCTACTTCCCATTTCTGTTAACAGGATTTTCAGCTGCTGATGCCTGACAGAAACTTCATAATGTTTGTATAAAGCATTCTACCAGTTAGTGAATACTACGAAAAATCATGCAATGACATAAAGTATTATACTTCCAATTAAGAGAGGGAAAAACCCATCAGGTCACAAGCTTTAAATCTGCAAGGAAAGGGCATACAAACCCAAGGGATTCTATACTTACGAGGGAACATATCTTGCAACAGTTTGCAATGCTCTGTGGCATGTATCAAAGTTTTCAGAAATGTCTAGAGACAGAAAAAGAATTCTTATGCACTTGGTTACAGAAAACTAAATCAGGAACCAGTAAAAACAGTTTGTATCAACTACACAATGGAAAGATTCCCAAAGAAACTGCATTTGCCAAAACGTTATTTTGAGGGGGTGTACACTGAGGTAAATAAAATGGAAACCAAACAACTCCCAACTTTTCTTTGGCTTTGAAACAATCTAGGACTAGGAATGTTTTCCTATGCGTGCTATTCCTACAGATACTGCACCAACAGGAATATTTTGAAAGTAATAAGGAGTGGGTCAGCACACCATTGATTTGAGTACAAGAAAGTCTTTGACTTGGGATTTTAGGGATGTTTCTTCATGTTTTACTTGAACTCAGCTCAATTAATTTTGTAAAAAAGGAGCAGCATACACTGTATACTTTTTTAGTAAAGGCACTACAGCAGCATATATATCTGTCCTTTATACTCACTTTCATCGTCATCATCAGAATCTGAAATATCCACATCATCTTCTCTGATGGTTATTCGAGCTAGCAAAAAGTGAGATTATTATATCAAAATTGTATCAATCTTATAGGCAACAAATTCAATGGCAAACACATTGGACAACAGTCTCCACCATGATTAAAACATCAAAATTAGCCACAAGACTTTCTTAAAGACTTTTACAGAACCAGGAGGTTCTTGAGAACATCTGACATGATCCTCACTTCAGCTTTTGTTTTTTCAGTAGTAAAAATATTATACAGTTCATCCATTTCCAAGACATCTTCAGAAGAGGATCTGCATTAGCAACTAAAATATGTCTTCTAAAATCTAGGTACAGAAAACCATCTGTATCACAATCAACATGAAAAAACTCAATAGCCCAATAATTAATTGTGTCATGGATTGTATTTATACAAAATTTATCTACCTAGGGATTTTGATGAGCAAAGAAGGAAGATGAAAAGAGAAGTTACTTACGGGGGACAAACTGTGACACGATCATCCGGAGGCACGGCCTCAGATGGACAGTTTGTGCTGACACCAGATTGCCAAGAAAGCCCAGATATTCTTCCACTACCTCTCGGCTCCTTCTCAACCATGGCAGCTTCTAAAAGTAAGTAAAGATCAAGACGTCAAAGAAGGATGTTTTGAGTACTAAACTCTTAATCCTCTCAGGTAGCAAACAGATATTTACCAGCAAAATGTTGACCAGTTGTTCAAGCTCTTTGGTCAAATATACAACAGAAGCTCGAAATTCATGCAGCCAGTTAATGATCTGGGCATCCTTAAAATAAGCAGAAAAAATAGGTAACTATTCCAATAAACAGTATTACCTATTAGCAGAAAATAACAAAATCCTTACAAGTCAAAGATTAAGACTGTAAATACAAATTGCTTTCACACTAACATGAAACAAGTTTCTTTCAGTTTGTGTCCTCACCAATGAAAGTTCTTGAATGCAGAATACATTCAAACCAACTCCTAAACCAACAGCCTGCCTGGAAGGCTTCAGTCAGATGGAGCAAGGCATGAATCCTCACTTATACAGAAAATAAAAGAACTTAAAAGAAATGGCATTTCTTCTTAGCTTTTAATTTTCTTTTCTCTTTTCTCTAGTTTAAGCAGAAGGGACATTCAAGTCTTGAAACAGCAAATGTGGTGGGTACTCGTAGCTATACAGAAGAGCTGTGAAACAGTACTTCTGGGTATAACTACATGCATATGTATGTTACTGCATAATGAAACAAGATTTAGTGAGAACAGAAGCTAAAATTCAATGCAAGTTAAAGGCCACGAAAGTCAGAAACCACAGTCTGATCTACAGAAGTGTCTCTATAATCAAGCACCAGTGACCTGAAAAGATGGTATCTGGAACAAAGACAGACTCAAAGGGCAGACAGTCAGTAAGCATGAGACACCATTTATGAAGACCCTGCATATATGTATGGGTATAAACAGACAATTTTTTTTTCATTTAGAGTTTTAATTCTGATGGTTTACCTGAAGAAAAAAGCTGTGAAATACAATTAAATGTTTAAAGAAAAGGATTTGTGTAAGCACCAAAACGACTTGTCTGGTGACTACATCAGACGATCTTTAAATCATCAGACCCCTGACTGTCAGTCTTACCTTTATGTCTGGATCTGACAGCTGATGCTTAAGCAACTCAAAATCCGTGGTATCACCCTAGCAGAGAAAAAAACAATTAGTTTCTTCTTTTTTTTTCTTCAGTAAGAATTAGCAATTTCACCGATGTATCTGATCAACCAACTATTGCTGAACAGGTACATCGAGAACACAAGCGCGCCAGCTCAGGAAGGCTGAAGCAGCAGTAACAGGGTGCTGTCCCAGAAGACAACCGAGGCTGCTGGCTCATTTTCAGCTGCTCTCCCTGCAGACACAGCTGGATCCCTGTGCACACTTTGGCACAAGCCAGGCTTTCTATCCACCCAGCCACTCAGGTTGACTCACGGGGGAAGCCTTTTCACTAGCACAGCAATACCGCGTGCCACAAGCCTACAACGCTCAGCGGCCTCCCGCTTTCCCTAAGCCTTCAGACACGGTCTTGCGCAAGGCGAAACGAGTCTTCTCACGGAATGACCCCAGGAACCAGCAGCCCGGGCGCAGCGCAGGCCCCCGAGAAGCAGCAGTCACCTTTTCGTATTTGAGCAGGATCTCGGTCAGGGTACCCCCGAACCGCACCGTCTTCCTGGGCGGGGAGCTGATGAACTCGTCCGCGCCCAGCATGGTCACGGCGCCTGCGGGGAGGCGAAGCCGCGTGAGCACCGCTCGGAGGCCCGGGGCACCCCTCGGGCCCCTCCTCAGCAGGGAGAGCCGCGGGAGCCGCTCCCCCCTCCCGAGGGTCCTCCCGCTGTCCCC
>VZTG01002323.1:822933-849416 GCA_013397845.1 Melanocharis versteri | reverse complement strand
TGTGCGGGGTGCGGCGAGCCCGTCCTGTGCTCGCCGGCGGCTTTGCCCCAGCAGGGCCACGGCTAACCAGGCTTGGAGCAGAGCGCCGGAGGCCGTCAGTCCATCCCGCTTCGGCACCAGGGCCAGCCGGAGGTCAGGCCGGGTTGCCCAGGGCTGTATCCACCGTGTACTCACGGTGAAAAAGGTTTTGTCGTACTCGCCGTGTTTTACTGATGGTGCTCTCCTGGTCCGGTCCGGGATGCTGCTGGCCCCCTTGGCCTCCAGGGGCGGCTCGTGTTTAGCGCGCTGTGCCCTGGGCGCTTTCAGCAGAGCCGTTCCCCGGCCAGTCATTTCCCAGCCTCTGTTGCCGCAAGGGGCTGCTCCTTCCCAAATGCAGGTTTGCATTTGCCTTTGTTGAGTATTGACAGGTTTGTGTTGCCGAATATTTCCAGCCTGTCCAGGTCCTTCTGTTCATGAGGGAAATGATTGGTCCCAAGTTTGATGCCCCCTGCAAACTTGATGTCACCATGCTTCAGGTCAGTGATAGAGATACTAAATAGAACATGTCCCAGGATAAATCCCAGCAGTACTCCATTTGTTACCGGCCTTCAGGTGGAGTACAAGCCATTATCTCTGCCCTCCAAGCCCTGTTACCTGAACAGTGGTTACCCTTCTAGTTGGCCACCCACCATGCCATCATGTTTAGGAAGAATTGAGCATTGTCTTCAGATTCCTTCTTTGAAGACTACCCCTGGATTTACTTCCTGCATTACTGTCCTTTTGCACTGGAGTGCTGTCATAAGTTCCCTGTTTAGCCAGGCCGGTCTCCTGACAGATCTACTTGTTTTGCTGAGTATCAGGAGGAGCGGTTTGTATGACTGGAGGAGGTTGTCCTTAAAGACCTGCTGCCAGCTTTCCTGAGCTCCTTTGCCCTTCAGAGCTGCCTCCCATGGGATCCTGCCCACTGGTTCTCTGAATAAAAACCAGAGTCTGTCTCATGGAGTCCAGGGTCTGTATTCTGCTGCTCATTTTCCTCATACTCTATGTCTTGAACATGTCTGTTTCCAGGTCACTACCATTGGGGCAACCACTGATTATCACATGTCAAACCATTTCTTCCTCGTGTGTGACGAATAAAGGTAGAACTGCTGCAT
Organism: Melanocharis versteri; assembly: GCA_013397845.1. Lineage (NCBI taxonomy): Eukaryota > Metazoa > Chordata > Aves > Passeriformes > Melanocharitidae > Melanocharis > Melanocharis versteri. The sequence goes on along the minus strand of VZTG01002323.1, from coordinate 848,283 downwards.
CTCCTGTTCAGTTTAGAAATGCATTGACTGACTACATGGAAGTAGCTTTATTGGGGAATGCTTATTCCATTGAGTTCTATGCTGGATTAATACATTGTTCTGAGATAAAATCTAGCCTGGGATTATTTTGATCTCATTCTCACAGTGCTGTGTGTGCCCTGGCAGCTTTGGGTTGTCTGCATTCATCACACAGGTAAGCTGCTCTCTGGATAACACAGCTATGCATAACCAGGGCTTAAATATGCATGAAATTAGGAGTCTTAGTCATTCAGTCTTCTCTAGATTTTTTTTCCTGCTCTTTGCCTTTCTATTTATGGTTTTATTCCTTCTGATCAGATGTCTTCCAAAAAAATTTGTTGCTCCATCAGTGTGACCAGTGCAAAGAGAAACTAAAATACCCTAGTTTCTTGACAAGCTGCTTTATGTAGTGGTTTATATTTTCTTTCTGCTGTTAGTGTTCTTGGAGCAATAGTGGAATAGTTGTTGATGGCATCAAGACTTTCCAGACCTAGGAAACAACTATACAGACATACATTGATTTTAAAGAGTGAAAAAAAAAATCCTGGAAAATGGAAGTTTTCCTTTTCTATTGCGTTATTTGAACAAAAACAAAACCAAACCAAACAAACAAAAAGAAACTGGCTAAGAAAAAGAAAAGCTGTCCTTTGTTGCCGTGTTGTATGAAGTACTGATCAGAGGAATTACTGAAGGTGAGGAACATGCAGGGGAGCCAAAGAGAGCAGACTCATTAAAACCTTTTCGGTACTGGTGGAATTTCTGCATGTGATACTGGCTGTGGTGCTCTATATTCTGATAACTGTATTAGTCTTGCTTCTATCTTTATACATTCTAGGGCAGCCATATTTTAATAAAACATCAACATATTAGTGTGACACGTTAAAACAAAATAGAAAAAGTCAGATGACTGGAACATCTCTCTGAAAATGAACCAGGCTAGTCTTGTAAGATATGATTGAACAGCATGCTTGAAGACTGACTTTACTGGGTCAGTATAGTATTAATAGGATAAAACTAAAGGGACTGTTATTAGTGACTCAAATTCGAATTTTTCACATATCAGTCTCATCCAAGTACATTTTTCTGAACAATTTTAGGTCTGACGACTAGATTTTACTAGATGTGGCTTAACTGACTTAGTCTAATAATTTTCTCTTGAAAAGTACTTGTCATAGATAACAGAGCTGTCTTGGAAAAATTAAGTTAATCATAATTGCACTTTTAATTTAGCAATGTCATAAATTTACAGTTACTCCTACAAGGAAATTAGGTTTGTTACTTTGATCAGTGTTATTGCTGTACACTGTCCTGCTGTAGCTCTCAATTTAATTTTTTGGATCATGAAAGTATGTATTTTTCTTTAAGTTATTTGTGTCATTTATTTAAAAGCTAAGATTGAAAATAATTGCAAGACATTCTACCTCATTACTTATTTAAGATGTTTCTTTATATGCCTAATTTGATACTTTCACACAGCAAAAGGGATGTACAAGTAGCAATTGTTTCTGCTGTAAAGAGATCTTTGAGGTTTAAGATTATTCAAGTTTCAGTTCCCATCCTATGTTCCTCCAGACAATTTGATGGCAATGCCAAAATCCCAGGTCTGTGTAAGTGTACTTGCAACAAAACCAGCACAAAGAATATGCAGAGATTAAAACAGGACTACGAAGTGCCTTACAAGAGAGCTCAGAAGAGAATCTCCCCCCTAGACCCAGTGTTGAAGCACGGTTTTCTTTAGACTGTGCTCCTCTGCAGTCCTGGAGTCAGCCTCCAGCTCCAACCTGACTCAGACACGAGGCTTTGCTCAAGTAATTCACATACACCAAGAGGGCTGTTCCAAAGGACAGAGCCCCTGGCACTGGCCAAAGCTGCAGAGCTCTCCTATTGCAATGCTTTGCCTCACATCCCTTCTAGGGGCTTGGCAGATGACAGGAACACTGCCTCGAGCACCTTTTTGTCACCCAACAGTTAATCTATCACGTCTGTTATTACTCTTATTGAGAAGTATGTGGACTTCTTTGGGTGTATGGAACTGACAGGAGATGTAGAAAAATGTACATCTGAAGTTGATACTTTTCAGGAAGGAAAGCCAATGAAAGGATATGGATTATCAAAAGTTATATATACACAGACAACAGATTTTGGGTTTGTTAGCATAAATTTCTATTTTATATTAAGACTAGAATCCTTTCTATTATTTCTTCAGAGGAAAAGTAGTATCTTGTCAGGTTTATAGTGCGATAAAATAAACACAAGGAAAGAAACAGGTTCACAATATAAAATCTCCAGTAGTAACTCCAGTTTTGTTGGTATATTTTTCTGTACCAAATCCTCTACAGGGTATACAAAAACAGCAGAGTAAGAGCCTGTAAGTACCAGTTCAGGAAGAAAACAGTCTTGTCTGGAGTACATGTCATCTGCTTTAACAGTGTCATTTCAACAGTCTGCGGTATGAACTGAAAAGCCAGAGGAATACAGAATCAAATACCTGGGACATTGAGACAATCTTTTTTTCTTAGGTAATATTCAGTAATAAACACTTATAAAAACACATTTCTCATCATTAACATAATTTTTAATATATGGACTGGTGCCCTAAGTAGTCTAAAATAGAGGTTCTTCATTGAGCAATTTTCACAGGGCTTTTTATGCCACTGAAAAAAATCTATAGAGGGGCATAAAAATCACAACCAGCAAATATCCCCATGTATAAACCTCCTTAAAGCAGCTATTTTTCTTACAACACTATTACACCATCATCAAAAGCTTGCTGTTCAGGAATACAATTTATACCAGAGTAAGTGTCTCAGGAACTGGTGTCATCACGTTTGTGGATCAGTTCCTGATTGTCTGCTAAGATGACCAAGGTAGCTGGGATGGTTTCAAGTAGACAGCTGATGGCAATGTTTCTCAACTGATCACTGCACTCATTTCTCCAACTACTGTCCTTTACTTCTTGGAGCTTGCAGAAACAAGGAATTGTTTTCCTGTTGCCAAATAATTAGTATTGCTGCACATTCAGATTTTTTTTTGCATTTAATTTTTGTTTCAAATACCAAGGTTTTCAGTTCAAGGACATACAAGGTCTTCATTTATAGAGTAATAACTTACGTTTTTGGAAGTTACATCATGGCTAAACACTTAAGCCATATCTACACTACGAACTTTGGCCAACAATCAGAGAGAAAGGTGTGATCCTCATTAGTACCACACTGCAAATGCCATTATACTGAGGAAAAAAACCAAACCCAATTGCTCCTTTCTGCAGAAACAAGCTCCGAGTTTTGCTGGTATGAGGTAAAGCTACACCAGGACCCAGGAATACCCTGCCAGTATCCCATGCAAGCACAGTGACCCTGGCAGTGCTCCTAGGGGTGCTGTATCTTCAATCCAACTTTTATTTCCTCTTTTTTTCCCCCCCTTTCTCTCAGCTGTTGTGGTTGCACAGCTCCTTTATTTTTGTTTCATCTTCAAAGCAGCATACCACATTTTCACAAAAGGAAGTATTCAAAATGGTCATTTAAAAAAGTTTATTACATCAGTGAATCAGCAAATAGTATTTATTTCCAACAAAGCCACATTATCTTTTTGTCTTCTTTCATCTAGTTTTAGCTGTATTTAATAGTAGCAAAAATGGGACTATAAAATGTAGAATGGAGATGAAATGAAAAAGTTGAGATGTAATCTGAGGACTATTCAAATGCAATGTACTTCCAGCTCTTCTACCCAAAATGCAGCCAATTAGTGTAGATTTATGCCTTACATTTTCATATATTTGCTATAGAATGCAAATATTTTATACCCAAATAAAAATCTCCTACAGGATAGGAATATCTTTAATTGCATAATGTGGGTTCTGTTAATGAATTTGTAATAATACAGCCTCTCCCTTTACAGACAGGGTGACATTAACTGGAATTATGGAAATGGTAATCAAATGCACTAGATGGGATGAATAATGGAAATACTCAGACTTCCTATTGACTGATATTCCAACCCACCAGATGATTATTCAGTTTAATAATAAATACTCAGTCCAGCCTCAAAATAATGACGTTTTAAAATCCCATGTTAAGTTTGCTCAACAGTGGAAAACTGATGCTGGAGCATCTTGTAGTCTTCAGATGCATTTCAATGCCTTAAAAACAAGTTTTAAAGGACCTAACAATTTAGGAATCTAACTGTAAGTATTCTCCAATAATGGTCTTTGCAAATTTCAAATCCATGAGCTTACTTCAAGAAAGCAGTCAGATATCTGGAAATCTTGTCAGTCCAGAATATGAACAAGACAGTACGTTTCCTTGGCTTTTAAATTCTTCATTAGTTTAAGATCCAAGGAACTGTGAGTTTTGTTCACTTGGTAGAAAAAAAAAGTTACTTTTTAAACCCTGATTAGCAAAAAAATAAAAGCCCAGAGATTTGCAGACATAATAAAATTTATTTAAATTCCATGCATTACGGTAGCTACAAGTGTAGTCATATGAAACTGAAGGACAATAACTTCTTCTGTCCATACAATGTAGCTGTAAGTGAAATGAATGGGAGTTCCACAGTTACAAAGAAACAAACAAAACAAAAAAAAAAAATCCCAAAAAAGGTAAATCTGTTTCAGTTTTGAGTTTCAATTCAGATACAGTCACTAGACTGTAAACTTTTGGGGGAGAAGATGGGCTTACCAATTTTACAGCTGAGAATGTTTAGTTTAAGATATTCTGAAGAAGCTCAGAAGATACCTTTTAATAATTCCTACTAATACTCTGGGAAATGAAAAAAAATCCCTTAGCCTTCATCCTAATTGTTAGAATCAGGACAGCAATTGCAGACAGTCCATTTTCAAAGTGCAGCTAAATGGGGTTTTATTATGCAGCTCCTTCAAGTTGTACTGAGTAAGCTTTACTTTGAACCAGTTTTGCTTTAATTTCTCAAGAAAAACTTCACTGGTCCTCATAAGCTTACATTGCTTTTTGATATGCAAAAATTTACAGACTGTGCTTGATTCTGACCCTCCCATATTTCAGTATGTGCAAACTCTTAGGGATTTAAATAGTCTTTCTCCCTCTCAGTTCAGACTGATCTTTAAAACAGCAAGGATTATCCAGCCTTCTAAATTAAAGACAGGGTGAACTGAGTAATTTATGTAACTGGCACTTTTTAACTGGCCCAGTTCTCCCACAAAATGTAGCTTTTATAAATACTAATAGGCACTATTGCCACAGACTCTCTTTTTTTTGCAAGTTTCACTGATTTACTGGTTGTTAGCATTTCCTGCAGTTAAGAATTTAATAATGCTGAATTTTTATAAAGACACAATATGTAGTTCTAGCCTTCAAAATTGACTTACTGTGTCTAGTAATGATGTTAAGTCAACCTAAATTTGCTGAAGATATTAACAAATGTAAAGCTAATGAAGGTGCCACATTTGCATGAATGTTGTTTAATTTTCAGAATGCATTCAAGAAAGGGAAGGGGCAAACCTCATTATTTTAATACAAACTTGGTTGAGTGCCCAATTGCCTCATTTAAAACTGTGTGTGTGGGGAGGCTGAAGAGTTTAGAAAAGTCCAAGTAACCAAGTATCTGGGTTACTGGGAAGTTAAAAAGCTAATGCAACTGCGTTACATCCGGATAAAAAACATTATTCAAAAGCAATTCCAATACCGAAAAAGATTTCAAATTGAATAGTTTATTAACATGGTAGTCATCTTTGTAACATGTGCACACACACTCGCACACTCTGAATGATCTGCCTGGAAAAAAGAGGTCTTAATATATATGCTGGGGGAAATTAAACATTAAAAATCCTTTAGATTTTCATAATTATAGGCAATTATGTCCACATCACTTACAAAGCTATTGCCGAATCTTTCCAAGGAAGCAGAATTTGGGAGAAAAAAAAAATTCTTTTTGGGAAAATTCAACAGTGGCATAGCAGAGCTCTCAATATGAGAAAGCTGACATAATGTGGACCTTTGCTGTGAAATTTGTCTTTGCAAAATATGGGGAGAAGTTTATCAATGGGCAGAAAATAAGACGGCGGTGTGAAGTAGGCTTTTGCTGAGTCGATTTTCCTCACAGTATTGTGCGGGGTCATTGAGAAAAATGCTTAGTCCTTCTCTGGAACCAGTTTCAGAACTTTTCCAATTGCAATGGTCTTACCTAAACCAAGGAGACAAACAGCAGTTATATTTACTGTGAAAGGAATGTAGAAGCCTCCAAGAATATGAAAACTTTCCCCAAAATACAGGCTCTCAAGTCTTAGAAATAATAGAGAAAAATTATGTTGTAGCATCAGTGTATTTTAAAAGCACGATAAAATCTTTAAAATAATAAGCCTGCTATTCTGGCAGCAAAGAACACCATGTGGATTGTGGAAAGCCTGCTTGCACACTCATCTAAGGAGAAGGCAAGGCAGAATCACTACCAGATCTTTTTCAAATCATTTATTTTAAATGCATCCCACAAATCTGTGAGTTTTACCAGGGTGTGCCTGAGGTAAAGCCCAACATACAACCCCCCGATATTTTCTAACTTTAAATAGTGAAACTATGGTATTCATATTGTAGATGGACGTTCCAGGACACATTAAAAAAGCACTGCTGGTTATTTTTCAAATCCAGTCTTTTGTTTCACAACACACATTTCTGTACATTATTCAAATAAAACTGGCTCTCTGTTACTAGCAAGGACTCTGCACAATGACAACAATTTGCTTAGATTTACTTTTCCATTGTTACCCAGAGAGTGATTTCCACTAGATACCAGCATTTTTATACCTCACTGCCATGCATGAGCTCTGAGTTCAAGGAAGTCTTTGCAGCAGTCAGTACCTGCAGCAAAGCAGCCTTACCCTCATCCCTTAAGGTGAAGCGACCCATCTGAGGGAAATCTTTGAATGTCTCAAGGCAGATCGTTCCTGCTGTCCTTAAACGGGCGATGCAGACTTGATCTTGTTTCACAAAACGGGGCCGTGTCTTACTTTTTTCTCCTGTCTTTTTGTCTACCAAGCAGATTAAGGCCTGTATAAGAAAAAAATTAACAGCTGTGAGTGCTAATATAAGGGTTATTTTTCTTTACAAACAAACATAATTGGTCTAAGAAAGAATATACTTACAAGCAAATATAAAAAAAAAACTTGCATGATTTATTCAGTCATGACTTACACCACTTTTCAGAAGGCTTATGCTAACAGTTACAGCCATTTTTGTTTGTGTTTTGTTTGTGACCAAGAATTCCATTCAAGGCTGGAGCTTTGTTGCATTAGTTGCTCTACAGACATATGACATGACAGAACTCTTCAACCCAACAACTGGACTGTTTATATTCCCATCACAACTTAAAACGACACTTACTGTTATCTCAACTTCTTCAATACAGGTGTGGATGTGCAGCACTGCATTATAACCTGGGCAGATAATGGATTTGTGCTCAATTATCACTATCTGTAAAACAATTGAAAATAAGTGCATTTTTCCTAATTTCAATTGTAAAAGAACAGAGAATAATCAAATGCAGAACGATATTAAAAAGTCTATTGAACAATATACACACAAAGTTTTGTCAAAGAGCCACAACGTACAAGTCACTAACTTGCTTATAATATGAAATTAAAAAACTGAAGAACTGGCCCGATGAGGTCTTGCTTTCACCATTTTACGTATCTAAAACTTCATTGAGAAGTTACATTCAAAACAACTTATATATTAAAAACTCAAATTAAAAATATATGTTATTGCTAATTTAATGATCCAGTAGTGAATAAGAAGTCTGAACTGAAACTTCAAATTACTGAAGTTTTAGATTTGATGAAACAAAATATTCCCATGGTTTTCATCCCTCTACACAGCAATTAAATGTCGTTACTCTACCTGGGCATCAAACGTGCGTCCAGAATGACAAAGGTTGTTGAGATCACAGAGAATAAATCCTGGAAGGATCTCTTCCTCTTCAATTCCCTTCAGTCTGATCTTTAGATTTTCACCTGGGGCTACTGAGTCAGTTTCTACATCATCAGAAAGGATTCCAAGAACTTCCACATTGTGCTTAAGGAAAACAAAACCGTAGTTTTGCATTGTGAATATTTTAGTCTGATACAAAATAATTGTAATATAACAGTATTTCAGTTAACAATTCCATTACAGTTTAAATTCATTATATTTGGTTCTGTCAAGCTTCAGAACATTTAAAATATTTGAATGATGAGCTACTAATACTTGAATTTTTTAAAAGAAGTTTTTTCTTTTTCAAAGGGGGAAAGAAACAAACCTTTGAACAATATTAGTCCACAGCAAGTAAAAGGATTAGTGGGCCAACTGTACAAACACAAAATAAAACCCAGTTCAAGTGTGCTGATTTGTAGTCCAGCAACTGAGTTTACTAAGGCAGGACAACCCAAGTTCTGACTGCTGAGGAGCTACACACACCCCCTGCCCCCAGAAACATCACTCATGTAAAACGTGAGAGCTTAGCTGTGTTCAACAGAGCAACAGAACATTTTCTGATTTAAAGTAATGAGTATCTTTAAGAACCAAGCTCTTTTTTTATGGTAGTATTTTTTTTTAATATCTAAACCTTACCTTGTTTGGCATCATCACAAGCTGTTGTCCTTTGCAAATAGAGCCTGACTCCAGCTTCCCAAGGACCACAGTGCCCATGTCCTTCACAAAAAGAAATCATTACATAGCAATTGAAAACATTTTCCTAAAGAGTCTGCTCTATTCATGATTCACCTCTGAATTTGATTACTTAACTCTATTAAGTTATCTAGCACTGCTAGACTTAGTATTTTCAAAACTGCTCTAATGAAAGATTACAGATTCTAGGAGTTTCATATAATGCCAAAATTATTTACTTCCCCTTCCCACCTCTATTCTACAGTTGGAAATGTAACATTAGCAAAGAAAATAAGATACCCTCTAAAAGTACGGTAAATAGTCAATTTACTGCTTTCTGAAAACAGCCTCTTTATACTTTCTATGTTATTATTTTAATTTGTACCTTATATTTATCCACAATTGGCAGCCTGATTGGTCCATCAACTGAACGGTTGAAGTTTGGCAAATTATCCAGGTATGGAATAAATGGTAATCCACTAAAAGAGCAGAAGGCATTTGTTTCAATTTCATGAGCACCCTTCCATTTAAAAAAATTACTCAGAATGGATAAATGCAGTCCAACAAAAGGAATCATTTTGATCTTGTCATCATTTAGAACAATGACCTCTAAGACAGCTAAATCTATTATCCCATCAGTAGTGTCCACTTTACCCCAGCCAACATATGAATACTCAGGCAATGCATGTTTTTAAGTTACATTACAGGCATATTTTACACAAATTAATTATTCCTTTGAGACTCATGACAGATGTGTAATATATTTTGGAAATACAAAACCATAAGCTAGGTCCAAATGTGATTTCCATTAATACTTTTTAAAGTACACTGAACGATATTGAAAAACATGACATCCACTAGGAGACATGGCTTGTCCATAATTATAGTACAGCTTCGAGCAAACTGTTCACATCAAACAATTACTCATTCTAGCAATGTCAACTGCAGCATCACTGGCAAATTCCAGTGCTCGTAAGGCACTGAACTCACACAGCCAAAGAACACTGCTAATATTTTACTAATAATCTTCTGCAGTTAGCAAATGCTTTTCATTGGCACGTTGCATGGCCGTGTTCTTGTTGCTCTGGCTGTATTTCCTCAAGCACTTTGGCACACAACTACAACATACCACGGTCTGCTACCTCCCAGCTTCACTGAAGCAATTACTTTTATTGAAATATAGCAAGTATTCAAGTTGTTCAATTTAAGATACATACATATACCAAGGACAGAATTCTGACTGTTCTTTAAGGTTTGCTCCAGTCAGTCCTGAGCAGGGCATGAAATGAATGTCCTTTTTGGGATTGAAGCCAACTTTCTTCAAAAATGGCACCAGTTTCTCTTTACATTCCTCATATCTATTAAAATGACAAGCAGATCAAGGTAAGTTCCACTTATTCCAGCATAACATAATACTGTGCTTTAAAAAACCCGCAGACATTTCAGTTCCAGCAGTTAAGTTACTGTGTGAGCAGCAAGCAAGCCTAATTAAGTCTGGAGGCCTATTTGCATCTTCTCCCCAATCTTGCAGCACAGCTCAGTATTGTCTATTCCCCCTCACTCCTCTGCTCCATAAAGCATCGTCAGTGCTCTCCATACACGTCAGTGACAGGGCTGGGGGAGCAGCAGCACGAGCTGGAAGTGCTTAAAGCCAGAGATCCAGGCCAGCCCAGCAGGACAGACCACGCAGACACCTCCCGAGGTCATGCTCCAGCCTGGCACTTCAGTGCTGCCTCGGTCTCCTCCAGTCTCCTACACAGCTTCTGCAGGTTTCATGCTATTTATTTCTGCTTCCTCTCAGTTTGGGGTGAATTCAATAATGTCAGAAGGTTGGGGCTGGACGAAGGCACAGCAATTGGGCGTGCCTTAGTCTCTTAGTAAAGCAGGCTGACATTCCAAGGTTGCACAGGCCCTCATGGCTTCCCACTAAAACTTCCACAATTCTGGGCAGAACACACAGCAGGTTCTCTGACAACTCTGGCAAACTTGACTACCAAAACCACAATCACTTCCCTTTTTAGATTCACTATAAAGTTTCCAAGTCAACAATTAAACTATGCTAGAATGCATGGGTTTGTTAGATATGTCTGCATGGATCCAAGCAGTTGAAAGTGAATGTTGGAGCGCAGAACTTCCAGCTTAGTTGAGAGGCACTGTCCTAGGCACCAAGCTTCTGGTTTTCCTGCCAGTTTTATAACCTCTGTCTTTAGTCCACCAGTCAACCATTCTTTCAGCAATAATGGGATACAAAAATTACTTTACCTAGGAATTATTTTATTTCAGTATCTGTCAATGAAGATTAATTTTTTAATATTAAACTCACCTTTCATTACTCCAGTTTACAGTTGGATCATCCATTTTATTAATAAGAACTATTAAATGCTTTACACCTGCTGTTTTTGCTAACATGGCATGTTCTCTTGTTTGTCCACCTTTCTCAAATCCAGTTTCAAACTCTCCTTTTCTTGCAGAAATAACCTAATTAAAGATACATATTTTAGTAAAAGTTATCCAATTCTCTAAACAGAACCATCAACAATCAATAATACCGCCTTATTCAAAACACTTTGGGTAGTCAGACCTAGTAAAAGCTTTCAAAATGCATTGATATATCCTCAATATTACCCAGTAGTTTCTGCATTGACATGTAAAAAAAATCACATGACAGCTGTGGACAGCTTTAAGAAGCTGTTAAGTTACTACAAAACCCACTCATCTCAGTGAACTTAACATTTGAAAATTCTGCCTGCTGTAAGTAAGCAAAAGAATAAAGAAGCAAACAAAAAATAAAAATCAGCTTAATTCCACAGAATATGCAAAATAAAAGTATCTGATTTGTCCTTACCAGCACAGCAAGATCAGCTTGAGAAGCCCCACCAATCATATTTGGAACAAAGCTCTTGTGTCCAGGAGCATCTAAGATAGTGAAGTGTTTCTTCTCCGTTTCAAAATAGGCACGACCCACTTCTACTGTTTTACCTTTGTCTCGTTCTTCTTGGTTTGTGTCTAAGGCCCACGAAAGGTACCTAAAAAGATCCCAACCCAAAGACTCTATTTTTGTATTTATTTTTATTAAATTTATATACAATTTGTTATTCAGAAGATGCCTTCTAACGTAATTATTTTAACCACCTCAGCATTGCTAAACTTCAGTATTTCCAAGACCAAGAGTGACTTTAACTGACTGTTTTGTGTGTACAATGAGCTGCAGAGCCCATTCCCAGCTCTCCTTCACACACCTACAAAGGGTTCAATTCCAAAAATTCTAAAAAACAACTTTCATTTTCTAAGTTCTTCAGGTATGATCTAACCTCAAATAATTTAACTTTTGCCTCAGTCTCAGAAACACCTCAGGATCAAATACAAAACAATTCCTCCTTCTCAGCATAATTAACTAAAACATTAGTTCTGATTTGCATATACCATTACTAAGAATTATAATGATTAGTTCTCATTTATTTGCACATATTAAGCAGAAGTTGGCTATGAAATAGACACCATCTTTATTCACACTATCTTTGATATTTTCATTATATCGACTCTTGTACCCTCCTAATTATTTTTCCCACCGGACATCAACAAGTTAGCTTTCAGTTAGATAAACTAAAATTTAAAAAAAAAAGTTACTTAGCTCCTTCAGGTTTTGTGAAAACTGGTGAATATAAAAAAGAAAAAAAAATACTCTTACTAAGGATAAAAACTGTGGTAATAAGTCCATTGAACTGGTTTAACATAGCCATCATTTCCACCATCAACAGCAGCTTGTAGAGATCCTTAGCTGTTGTTTTGTAGTGACTGGGTGGTGTCTGAAGAGATGCTGCTTGGACCATGGTTGCTTGGTGAAAAGAACTGTGTCACCCTTTCTATTCCCCTCTCTCGCACGTGATGCAGTGAGTTCAGGTCAATGCCCATCCCCTGAGGGCTCCATCCTTGCTCTACCCCTAAGGAAGTCTTAAGCTGCTCCTTTTCCAGAGCCCTTTGAACCTCAGTTATCCTCCAGCCAAAAAGAGAAAGTTTTCAAAAGGGAAACTAATTTTGCAGGAACAAGAGGCCCACAAAAAACCCACCCAGGACAAGAGCATCATCTTGCCTGGAAGAAGCCAGGGCTACTGGGACAGAAACTAAAACCAGTTTCATTGCAGTAAAGGGCAAAGCGTGCTACTATCTTCAGTAAGTTCATACCATGTTTCTCTGTTTTTTTCTTTAGCTTCTCTTTCATATTTTTCAAGTGTTCTTTTGTCAACCATTCCCGTCAAATACCTAAGAAGAGGGAAAATAAAAGTGCAATTTTACATCAAGCAGAAAGATATTTCCAAATAGTGAAATACTTATACAATCCCTACAGATTATTATGATTAGGAAATAAAGATTTTTTTTTTAAATCTTCACAAAAAGGACTAAGTTTAACCAATGGTATAAAGCAGTTTCAAACTGCATTTTATAATACAAAGAAAAACAGCCACATTCTAAGAAAGTGATTAGTTTTTAAAATTTGAAAATGTTTGCTTTTGCATAGTTGCTTCTATTAAGTGAAAATCCTAGAGCAATAACATTAATCTGCTGGAATTAAGAAATTCCAAAGACAATGAGTAACTCAATTGACTGGGATAGAAACATTCTGTTATAAAAGCATTAACATATGCTAATTAAAGCCACAAAGAAAATAGTACTCATTTTAATTGATGTTTTTTTAATTCACAAGAACAGGAAATCTAAAAATTTAAGGGTTTCCTTACATTATTTGTCCTCCAATAGTTGACTTGCCAGCGTCTAAAAAAAATAAATTCAAGTCATCAACAATTTACAATTCTAGAAACAGCAAACAATTATGAACTAGGTAATCGAATTTATTTCCAAAAGATTTATTTTTTTAACCATAATCTAAGTTTTTGGAAACATCTTGCACCTTCCCTTGTTCCCATAATAATTTGTTGTCAATTAAATTACACTGAATATTGAACACGCTGTTTTCATATTTATAAATCCAGCATTATCCATCCATTAACCCCCTCACCAAGCAGTGATCCAGCTAAAGCCAGGGTCAAGAGTGTGGGAAGCTCTTGCAAAATCCCCTTCCCTGCTTCCTTTATCCCGTCTCCCTAACTTGTGTGGGCTGCTCTTCAATGCTGGGATGTACCTCTGCCCACGGCCCCGTTGCTTTGTGTGACTCCATTCTCAATCTATCCAAGGACTAAATTACAGTAGTTTTAACGTGATAAGTAACTATAGAAATGAAAAGACAGAATTTACTGTGTAACTTGTGATTCAATAATTCTTCTCTACTTTTGACATCACCCAAGTTTTTCCCGAAGCTTGCTGAAACTATTAAATGAGGATATTCTGCTATAAATGCATCTTTTAACCATGAATTATGTTAATATATTGTTTGTAACCCTACAAATTTTAGTATTTAGAATAATAATTTTCGAATCTAATAGCAAGAACCCTTTTTATTTAAAATAAGCTTTCTGATTCTGTTCTTTAGATCATAAACACAGATGTGCCACTTCACCACTCAACAGGAGCAGGTACTTGAGAAATCATGAACACAGGCACTGTTGTGTCCAAGAGAACACACTCTACCCTTGGCACTCTACCCCTGAAAGACCTCTACATCTTTCATTTTCCAGAGCAGCTTCGTTAGAATGAATGTTCCTGTGAGCCTCAAGACATGGTGAATACAAAGAACAGCATTAATTTCTAATCCTCTGAGTTCTAGATAATACACAACAGGCAGATCCAATTACTTCCCCTTCACTTACAACTTACCTACGTGTCCAATGAATACTACATTTACGTGCTCTTTTTTAGGAGCACCTGGAGGTGCTACAACAGATTTCGGTTTTGGTATTTCCTCCTCCTCTTCCATCATTTCCTGAGCGCTCTCTTCAGAAGGCCCTGCATCCCCTGCAGGACCACCTCCTAGCTCTGCTTCACTGGGCTCTTCTTTGTGGTCCCATGACTCTTCTGGGGACATTTCTGTCTCTCCGTTTTCCACTAAAAATGAACCATTTAGATATATTCAAACAGATAAAGAAATTAAAGAGAATTACTCTGGGAAAAGCCCCTGCCCCAAAGATGCAATCACAAGGCTTTAACTACCAGGTCTGTTAACATTTTCCTATAGGAAAAGGGACAACTGCTGCTTGTTTCTGAAATTATTAATACCAGGAGCTTTCAAGCTGTCTTGTGTGCTGACATAAGAAATCTAGGATTCAGAGGGATTAAGAAACTTCTGTTTTAACAAGGCAACAATTTTACAAAGAAAAAGCAAATCTGAAGATCCACTCAGACCAGCACAGTGGTCTGAATCCACAGACACACACACTACCATATGCTTAGAAAGCAAAGGAGAGGGATTATAGTTTAAGTTCACTCATAAGCTATATAAAAACAATGAGAAAGATACAATTTTCATGTTCTGATTGTTCACACTGCTGACCACTTGAAAGTTTTTTGTTAATCACCATTCCACACATGTTAATGGGGCTATTTCATAATACAAAATTATTTTTAATAAAGCACTGATCATTTTACATTGTCCAAGTAATCCAATTGCAGCTCTCAATAAATACTAGTGCTGAATTACCTCTTTCCTCATCTAAGTATAAAGATACTACAAAAACTAGTAAGGACTATTTGTAAGTGTAAAGGCTCTACTATTTTATTTGCAGTGATTCAGCAAAAGCACTGCAGTAGTACATTATAGTAGTATCACAGTGAAAAGGAACAATTCTCATCTTACCAACAGATTCTGAAATTTCCATGTTAACAGCAGCATTTGAACCTAGAAGAAAAAAAAAAGGGGCAAAAAATTAATCATTAAAGACACATATTTACCATGATAGTAATCAAGAACAAAGAAAAATGAGTGACTAAATAAAAGGATAGTTCAAATGTTTTGGCACTTCCCAAAGCTTTTCAGTACATTCATTTTGAAAATTCTGCTTCACACTAGTTTTATGATCTTCCATTAGCCACTGTATGAGCCTTTCCCAACTGTCTATAAAACTGTAAATAACTACCAATAATCACCTTGCCTTACAAGAGTAGTATGAGGATAATGAAGATTGGAAAAGGTTCACAGAGATTTTAAAGAGGAGATTATTTGCAATACTTTTTTAAAAATCATGTGTGATGAAGATCATGAAAACAATTACCTTCACAAGAGGCTGTCTGCTCCTCTGGAGAAGTCTCTACAGGTGCACCTGCAGAGAAAAGAAAGTTCATCTTTTACAATACAGTGATGTAATCAATTTCCAAACTTTGCCATTAAAGACCATCTCCCAGTTTTATTGCAAGAAATGTATGGAAAGAATAACCACTTGCCACCCTGCCAAGCAGTACTAAACACACCCTCTAAGCACAGATACTGCCAAAGAACACTGCCTAAACGTGGTGAAAATAATACACCACTTCTAAACACAACCCATTTTTTCCCCTTGCATGGAAAGATACTCTTAAAGCAAGCAATTTTTCTATACATAGTATTTTACCTGCCCATCCTTTTTGAGCATGCTGGCTGTTTTTAAGTGTTAGTGTCTAACTGGTGTTTAAAAACATCAAAGCAGTTTCATTGTATCCAAAGACACAAACCCTGAGTGGTGTCACAGCTGCATGGAAAGGGTCTGCCAGCTCCTGCTTACAGCCATGTCTACACTGCTATTGTGCCTCACTTCCACTAAATGTTGAGTAGAAAATAGAAACAAGCTATTAAGAACAAATCCTTAACATCTTTTGTGTTTATTAGGGTCAAGAGATGATAAACTCATTCAGATGTCTGGTAAGTTTGCAGTCCTCTTAAACACCATGGCACAGTCCCATTACATGGATGGCAATCTCAGCAGTCATGTGCGTATATCAAACTCACAAGTATGTTTTTTTTGGATAAATCACTCAACCCTCTCACGCACTAAACCATGTCACTACATTTTATGCTGAGGTATAACTAATTATTAAACCTACTAGGAGTGATACATTCCAATTAACACTTACACCTCTCAATGTTTTGGGACATTATTTCACATGGGACCTTCTATAACTATCTCATAAACCTTAACCTATTTAGTTTTCTCTTGGTATAACTTCAACTTCATAATGTTTTGAAACAAATCCATTATCTTTTTTTTTCAACCATATACAAAATTCATACCCTCTGTTTAGCTGTACTCCAGCTCTCCTTCAACTGAATTTTAAACACAGATCTTAGAGCATCACTCGCTCTGTACGCATGATGGGACCTAAAGATGAAACAAATCCCCTCAAAAGAACAAAACCATACAGAGAAGGACCTCATTCTAAGCCTCTTTGCTTTCGCACTGTTTGCGTATTTGCTGCAGACTTCTCTAAAGTGGAGCAGCGCCGGGAGAGCTGGCAGGGGGCCAGAGGACAGGGCTTTGCAGGCAGGGTGAATGTGGGTCACAGCACAACATCCAGTGGCCAGCAGCAAACCAGGGAGGGGCACAGCAGTGCCTGGCCAAAACCATTCCCTGCACTCCTGTGTTGGATCAGACATGAGCTACACCCCCAAAAACAAACCAACAAGAAAATTAATACAGCCAGTAAAAGCACAAGAGTAGAATATCCTCAGATCCTTTTTAAGAAATGATCTATTACTCCCCCTTGGCAGCTGGAAAAGACTCAAATCAGCCCATTTATGAGTGTGGTAAGCAGGTGGCACAAAATCTAGGTATGAACCTAAAGCCTCCATTTTGTAGCACATCAGAAGAGTGTTGGCTATTTCACACATACTGTGGTTGGGATGCATAAATATTTTAACTACAAGATCATTTCAACAAGCTTTTGATTTCAATCCAGAAGTTTGTCTATAATGAAAAATATATCAAATGGCAGTATTAATGCACTTGCCCTGAAACAGAAGTTCTACAGGTGGTTGGAGAATTAGTTAATTTCTTAGAAATATACTGTCAATCAACAGCATTCATATAAACTCAGTTTTTACTTTCTGGTCTGCAATACAGCAGGTATGCAGACAGAAAAAAAGTTTCTTCACAACTAACAGAGAGGAAGTAGAATAATAGGTCCTTCTGTAAATTTTGTACAAGTCTAGCACGAGAGAGTCAGTAAGAGTTTGTGCATGGATGCTAAAGAGTACTAGTGCCACACAACCAGGGGGGCAACAGATATTCAGCTATAACCACAGCCATTTCTTAAACTCTGGTCACTTTGGTACACAAGTGGCAGTCATGCCTTGGAAGAGGACACTGAATTATATCAAACATATACGGTTTCTTCAAAGCAGAAAGAAACATAAACCACTCTCTAAAAAAATGCATTGTTAAGAAACCAAGTAAATAAATAAAGAACCTTAATTTCAAAACTAACATGCTCTAAGTGACAAAAATAAACACTCTCCTCAGTAATTGTTTACTTCTGATAAACAATTTCAGGTTATGTCAGGTTATTTCAGACATTGTTACATTTCAGACAAAGGCTCAGATTTACCCTTTACTCTTTGTGGAAGTGAACGAATTGCCTGAAATGTGCCTTAAGACCACCACCTGAAAAGAAGGATGCAATCCTCCTACTTCCTTAGACCATGGGGCTGGTGCATTTTGGTCTCTCACCTCTTCTCATTTGTGAAGACCATTCAGACAGCAATCTTTCACATGAGAGGGATTCAAAACGTACTTTGTAGGAAATCAGGTTTTAAAGTCAAGACATGCCTTAAGTGACACCAGTTTTTTAACGAATGCCTCAAATTACTGGATTTACACCTGATAAACAATTGTTAGATTTCACACAGCATCCTCCATACTCCATCTCTCTTTCAAGCCCTAAGTTAAGAACTGTTGTTGCAAGCTTATCCGTGGTATTACATGGAGTGAGTGGTTTATCCTTAGCCCTGCTCAACACCAGAGCCTTAGGACACTTTCTGGAATATCTTTGTTGGCAATGCCAAAGGCAAAAATGGATACACATGCTGCATTTATCTGCTGGTGCCATCAGACAATGACATTATGTAATTCAGAGTCTTGTCTGGATAAGGTAATTGTGGGGATTTTTAAAATAAAAAATTCACTGGAAGAGTATGTACACTACCAATACAGAGTCCAAAACGGCACAACTTTTAAAACACAGCGATTGATCTCTTTGAAATACAGCTCATGTCCTAAAGAATTTCCTAAAGAATCCACTCTGCCTACTTCATTCACACAACATTCTACTACAGCTGAGGAGTTTGTTGTGAATCACACCAAGTTTTGTACTTGTGTGCATTTTTGTTGTACAATAACCAAAGCTGCACAGGTAGAACAAATTTGAACTTATCATCCAACCTCTAAAAATATTGTTTTAAAAGTGTATAAGCCCAGAACTTTGCAGCATTAACATATTAGAATGCTTGTAGATAAATAATAGAAAATTGCTTTTTAATTGAATTTATATTAGAATGTAGCAAGTTTTTTCATATATAGAACAAGTACAGCTGGCAAAGTAGGAATCAGTATTAGAACAGTGGTTAAAATACAGCATTAAAGTCAAACTCAAATGCTACACAGTAGTGACAACCTCCATCGTCACACAAACCTCAGTGTTTACCAGATGCACAGAAAAAGCTGATAAAGGTCTCCACACAAGCAAGAACTGCTCAGTGGTTAACTGGCAATTCCTCAGCAGCAGTTACCTGAGCCACAATGCAAATGCCTTCACGGAATCGATGAGAGGCATAAATTTGGTGCAATACACAGCAGCACTCACAGCTCCCAGCCTGCTCTGCTGCTGGAGTGATAAGAACCCAGACAGGACTGGAACCTGGCAACTGGGGTAGTCTACAGAGTTAATGAAACTCTGCACCACACGGCAGAGAGATTAAAAAAAAAAAAGTAAAAAAATAAAAAAGGCAAATTCAGCCTGAAATAAACATCTTATCTACAAAACTTAGATGTCTGTATAGTGAAATTGTTATTGCTTTTCTAATACAGGCATCAAGTTCCTTCACAGGAACTCCTGAAATGGTGAAGAGTGAAGAAACATGTGACAGCCACCTTAGGATTCCCATCACCTTCTTGTATGTGGGATTCCAATACCTGAGTTCAGCACATATTTACACAATAGTCATATAGTCTCAACAGATTTCATGCATTATATAACATATGTTTGCCCCCACCTTTTTTTAAATGAAAGCATAAAGGGAATTACACCAGAGTAAAAAAATAAAAGCCTGCATCAAACACACACAGCGTGAGAAGCAGAATAAAAAAAAACCCCAAGAGATTCTTAGATAACAAAAACACATAAAAATTACTTCAAGCACAAATAAGTGCTACAGCTAAACAAAGTGCTTTATATTCAATACTTAAAAATATACAGAAATAAAAGGTTTTCAGGAGTTCACTGTAAGGCAGTTGTTTTGAAAGTTAAACCCAAATTATGTTCTTCTCCTCTCTGCCCTGCTTCATAGCCTATGCCCCAGCTTCACCAGTGGACACACCAGTTTTTAAAATGTACCAATGTAAGAGCAGTTTTAATAGTTTAACATGACTCTGTAAAATTCACCAAAAAAAAAAAGTACTTCTTTCATATTAATAGGATTTTATTACATGCTAGCTTAGTAAAAGACCCACCTTTTTCCTTCCCCAGTGAGGACACACCTTAAGTTTATCTTATCTAAACTTGACATACTTCTTAACAACTAAGTTTAAGAAAGCTTATGGGGATTTTCAGGGAATATATTGAAGCCCCTTTTGCTTAAGGCCAAGTATTTGTGTTCAGTTGATAACTTGATTTTAAAGACAGATAATCAAGAAACCAAGCTCAGTATTTCAACAGTTCAGGATTCCACTCTGACAATGATCTCCCATAACCCAGTATTTTTAGTGTAACCCGTATTTTTAGTATTGCATCCCTTGTCCTAAACTAACTTTTGTACTGAAATTCAATCACTGTCATTTTCCATGGACCTCTTCAAAACATAGTCATTAATTTAATGGATTAAATTATGACTGCTTTATTCCTCCATAATAAAAAACACAAAATAAAACCATATTTCTATCTTAGCTTCATACAATCAGCTGTTTCTTTTGCTTGCATGTCTCTCATCACCAAACAGGAGAAAAATCCCAAAATTCCTTAAGTGGAACTGTAAAACCAGATTATAAATAGAATCCAAGAATTATCCCTATTTATTTCTGTATTCATCTTGATAGAGCAATCAAGTTTTAAGATAACATCATGCTTTCAAACACATTGAAGCAGTAGCCCAAAGCAGAGTGCCAAACACATGGTCAGCAGACCGCTTGTAGCCTCCAGGACAGTTCATGCAGCCCACAGCCAACTCCCAGGGGTTTGTGTGTCTCTTACTGGAGTCATGCAAGGCCACGAGGGTGATGAATTATTCTAACAGGAGCAACACAATCCTGGCCACCTTCCTGGGGACACTTTAGATGTAGACAAAGGACATCTGTGTAACACACTGGCACCTTGCGTGCATCACGCAGGTATTTTATATCTGATCACCTGTCAGTGCCAAGACATCCAGCCTTTCTCTGCACTGACTGTTTTAAAAGTGGTTGTGCAGCTCATCTGTCTAGAGAAGCTGATACAGAAGACTGCTCTAGATAGTCAAGTGACAACTGAAATCCAGATTTTCAGATATGAAGAATTTATCCCATATACTGGCACTGACAATACAACCCTGATTTGCTGCCATGTGAGCAGTTCAAGTTTGCAGTTCTGAGGGATTAACAGAAGCACTACCAACACTTGTGAGGAAATCATCAGCACATGGCTGTTCCAAGGCCGACACGAACAACCATGTAACTCTTTAACACAACAGCTTCTTAAATGGTGGGCTGCTAGTTTTAGACAAACCTTTCTCAGCAGGTTCATATGCAAAGTGAAGTCTCTTGAGGACTGAGATGTTGAAGAGTCTCACAGTGTAAAATGAGATAACAGGCTTTGGGGAACCCAGTGATACAGATAACTCATCATCCTGCTCTGGAAACTACAGGTTTCAGAACTGAAGCAGAAGATACCGAAACTCCACCTCTTGTGTCTGACTGACGTATGGATGTCCTAGCTGCTACAAGGTCAGAAAAAATGAGGGCAGGGAAAAGCAGGAAGAAAAATGTTACATCCATTTATTTACAGCACTTGAAGGCTGAAGATGTCCAGCTGCTCGAATGCAACTGTTTCAGAAGTGACTACGGCAGGCAAGTGAGGATATTTAGGGAGTGAAGCAAATGGGGCACTGAATCTTAAGCCAGATGTTTGCTTGGCTCAGGACTGTAGGTACAAGTTGTTTAAACTGCAGTCATTAACAAAGACGTTTAGAAATTCATTTGAAGTGGTCAAGAGAACTATCAAATGAAACAGTAGCCCTAATACCACCAAAAGGACAAATGCTCTTTCCTTACACCAGCTGCTATGTGGCACACTTTTTATTCTTGTTACTTCTGAAATAATGATGCTTTTTCTCTTGCTACTACCACTGCATACTTCAAATCAGTGAACAATTCAGGTTGGAAGGGATCCCAGGAGTTAGCTAGTTTAGTCTCCTGCTCCAAGCAGTCAACAGTGAATACTTAAAAATTACATCTGAAAAGAAGAACTAAAATAAAACATAGTAAAGACCATGCAAGGAAGCCGTGATCAATTTTACCAAGAATCCTGTGAGTATTCAAGAACTATGACAAAAATTGAACCACAAAAATGCAGATTGACGCTGCATTTTCAGAAATGTTTCTATTCTCTCATGCACAATTAAAAAAAAATAGAAATCTTATTAATCAGGGGGTTGGTGTTAACTATTCCCTCTGAACCATGCCTTGATACAGAAACAAAGAAAAACCCACCCAAATGTAATTACCTCTTACATATAACTACAAAATTAATAAAACATAGTACAAAAAGAAGCCATAGAAGAGTGAAGCTGCAAGGCATAGTTGTGACTATGAACTTTTAGAGGCCCTAACACAATCTACTGTCATTTCAATAAGTATCACACCTGGCCTTAATTCAGCTGAGTTTGCTAGTCCAGCAACTGCCAGAAAGTGTCCCTAGAAGTACAACCTGTCTGTGACACCCTCCCAGTTCAGCTGTCACGTAACTGTGCTGCAGCCATGGCTGTCACAGACAGAAAACCATAAAGTTTTCATTTCACATTTCCAATAGAATCCAACAGAGAGAGATTTTACACAAACAAGTTTGACTTGGACACAATTTCATAAAAGCAAGTCCTCATAGCTACAAAATTTGGAACATACTGGTTTTAGTATATCCCTTAGGTTCAAAAATGTAAATAATATGCTTTTCCCATATAATAATAATTCAATTCCAAATTAATTCTGAAGCTATCTGCGAGCAGAAGTTATATTGGTGGTAAACATCAGTCAGCTTTCTCCCTAATATACAATTTCCAATCAAAAGAAAACAGGTGTAAACCAGTTTATAGTAAGCTATTAGAAATGCAGGTCTCAGGAGCTTCCCAGTTTTAGGAAGTTAACATCTTATTCCATAAATGGCTTCTGAGAATGCTCCTTCTGTGCTCTAAACATAAGTGACAAGAATTTTATTCGAATTACTAGAAACATTAAGTTAGTGTGCATAAAAGGAAACACTATTACACACTACAGCCACGCAATGGAATCAGTCCTGTGGAGTTTTTTATATGCCATGCTGCTGCTCCACATTTATCCTGATCTATAATGGCCTTTGAATCACTAAGGAATTATGACTTGAACAAAACCTCACCAAGAGAAAGTTCCAAGAAAAAAAGCATTACTAGAACTTAACTTTAGGCCACTGAAATTCCTAAAGTGACACCCAACTTTTTAGATTTCTCAAGGTTTAGATTAATCCAGGTTAATTTAGGTTCTTCCCACGACAAACCACGTAATGAAGAATGAGTGCCACAGAGCACCTAATTCCCTATGGGAACAAAAGCAAACTGGGTTGCTGAAAAGTGACCTATTCAGCACCGTCGTCTAATCACATGTTGTTCTGACTTATTTCCAGAGCAAGCTCCACCTAGTTCTTCCAGCCAGGAAAGTAGTTGTCACCTTATACAAACATCTGCAAGGAGAAGACTGTCAATTACCTTCTGTAACCAAGCACATCAGACCTGCAGGAGCACCTAACAAGTACAGTATTCCTGTTAGGAAAGAAATTGAATTTTTTTTAACTGCAGATTTTTGTCTGCCTAATTTTAGGGATATTGAAGCTACTTAGAGAAACTCAAAATTCTAAACCTTAAAGAAGATACAGCAATCAAGGTGAATTCAAACCAGGTAGATTATAGCACTACATAGGAAATGTACTCAGCAACTAAGATGCAAAGCTATCCTGATCACTCCAGATGATCAGACAGCTTTCAAGAAAGTCACCCCTAATATCTGGAAAGAAAAAGTTCATCACAGGCCTCAGAACTAGCAAAAGAGTGGAGAAAAGGAGAGTGAAGAAATAATGAGTGGGTGAGGAGATGTAGTTTAAATTGCTACAAAAAAAATTAACTATAGAAAGCCTTACATGAAACCTTACAAACCTTACAGCCAGGAGAAAAAAAAAATCAAAATTATTCCAATAATATTCAAAACACCAAGTAAGTTTTCAGTCACAGTATTGATTATATAGTTAAAAAAACCCAAACCTTCGATTCAGATTGTAATATCTGAAAAATACAGGAGTGGATTTTGAAGATTAGTCAAAGGTGCACCACGTGTTCCTCATGGCCCCAAGCTACCCAGTCTACCCCTACACCTGTGGACTTTAACATATATGTTTATTCTAAATGGAATTCAAGAGTCTGCCCATGGCTTCTCTGAAGTTTATTTTAATGCACTTGGACACTGCTTGCCCGCACAGTACAGGAGCTACAATTTCTGCTAAAAATCAGGAGTGCTGAACAGCTGTAGAGAACATATAATCTAACATAAGGATCAGGTTAATATTTTGTTACAAAAATATTAAAGCTTCATATTTAAGAGTTAGAGATTTTAGTCCTTAACAACTATTAACTTTAGATACTAGGGAGAGCAAGACCAATTAATATATTAAGGCAAAACACAATAAATAATAAGCCACAATCAACAGGAAATCATGCCAAACATAATGTAACAAGTAGTGTCTTTAGTGAAATTAAATTACTAGGTAAATACCTGAAACACTAGCTTGTTTCATATTATACCAATAGGGATATGGAAAATTATAGGAAAAATTAGGAAGATCTCAAACTCCTTAGCTGCAGGAGTGACATTAAAACACTACCACAAAGTTAACTGGCATGTCTGATGTTTGGAAGAACCTTCAGTTTGGCGCTGGAAATGAAAAAGTAGCTCTCCTTTAATTTCCCATATGCAAAGTAAATCTAGTATAAACATTGGTTGCGTACACAAAGATCCTTTGAAATTAAAAGCAGGGTAAATTTCAGGTTATTCCATTAGCTGAGGCCAGCTGGACAAAACTCCCTTCCCTACTAATCCTTTACTGGCATTATACTAGAGAAAAAAAAAATTACTTGATATAATCTTCAAAAAGACATTTAAGACACATCTGAGCCACTGGTGGCTGAAGCAGTGCTTTTCTCCCCAGCAACACTAAATTTATTACCTCCAAAGTCTTCGACAATTCCTATAGTGTTATATGTTATATATTATATATATTACATATATTATATTTATTTTGTATATTATAGGAAGAGCAGAGCTATGTGGTTTTTTTCTCATCATGGGTGACCCTTTGCGAGCAAAGGTCCCAGCGAAACGCA